>PVKA01016855.1:0-27829 GCA_004027165.1 Ctenomys sociabilis | reverse complement strand
GTGCTCCTGTGTTTGGTGCACAGATATTTATGAGTGTTACCTCTTGTTCTTGAATTTTTCCCTGACCAATATGTAGTTGCCTTCTTTGTGTCATTTGATCATTCTTGGTTTGATGTTGAGACTGTTGGGAACAGAATCGCTACTCCTGCTTTTTTCTGAGGTGCTGGGGAATGTATTATTGTTTTCCATCCTTTTACTTTGAGCTATTAATGTCCTTTTGAGTTAAGTGTGTTTCTTGTATACAGCTTATTGTTGGGTTTTGTTTCCTAATCCACTGTGCCAGTGCATTTCTCTTTATTCGTGAATTGATTCCATTTATATTGATGTGTATAATTGAAGTGTGGTGTCTTATGATTGTCAAGATATTTACCTGGTGTTATTTACTCCTTTTTATCTTGTGTAATTGTCTGTCCTCTTTAGTGTGTTCCTTCCGTTTTCATTCGTGGAGGTCTGGTCATTTTGGTCTCTCTCTAGAACATCTTTCAGCTGCCTGTGTAGTGATGGCTTTGTCGTCATGTAATTATTTAATTGTTCTTTGTTGTGGAAGTATTTCATTTTTCCATCAAATTTGAAAGAGAGCTTTGCAGGGTAAAATAGTCTGGGCTGCAATTTCGTTTCATACAGGACTTGAATAATTCTTCTCCATCCTCTCCTTGCCTTCATGGTTTGTATAGAGAAGTTGGCTTTAATTCTGATGGGTTTTCCTTTGAATGTGAGCTCCTTCTCTCTAGCAGCTTTCAGTATATTATTCTTGTGTTGAATTTCTGGGATCTTGACTATTATATGTCTTGGTGTGCTTTTACTTGTGTTGAAATTATTTGGTGTTTTGTATGGTTTGGTTACCTGAATATTGGATTTTTTCCTCATATTTGGGAAGTTTTCTGTGATTACTTCTCCCTAAATTCTTTTTATGTCATTTGTATGGACTCCTTGATTCTCATTCATGCCAATTAATCTCTTTGTTCATCCTGGCATCATCTTGCAGGTGGATTATTTTTTCCTGCACTGTCGTTGTTTTTAAGAGATCCTTTCTCATCTTTTCACTAGCAGCACCGTCGTCTTCAAGATCTGAAACTCTGTCTTTGCTTTCACTCTAAAGGTTTTGTAGACTCGTCATTGATATTTTTAGTTCTTCTATACCTCTTTGACTCTGTTTCATGCTTTCTATTTCTTTTCTGTATTGCTCATTCATGGAATCTGTCATATTTCTGATCTCTGTTTTTATTATCCATGTCCTCTTTAGAGGTAATTATTAATTCTTTTACTGCAGTTTCTTCCCAATTGGCTTTCCTCTATGTATTTCCTCAATTAATTCTCTACTTTAGTTCTATGATTTCAAATAATTCTTTTTTTATTTGAGAAATTATTTCTGCTTTGTGTTCCTCTTTACTGTTCTGCTGTTGTTGCTTTGCTTGCAATACTATTCATTCATATTTTTCATCTGGAATAGTATTCTCTGCAGTTATTCTGGGTGGTCATTGTGTTTCCCCCATACATTTCAGATGCTATGTCTTCAAATATTTCTTTTTTTATTTGAGGTGTTCATTCTGGTCTGAGTTGCTCTACACCTTTTTGGTGATGTTTCTTTGCTTCTGACAGTTAATTCATTCATTTCAGCAGAACTAGTGTCCTCTGCACTTATTGGTGGACTCGAGGCCTGAGATTGCATTTTTCTCCTTGTCTCCGTCATTTTGTATAGCACTGACCTCTGACTTTTGGTGTAGAGCTTTGGTGCAGTTACAACGTTAGGGCCTTATGTGATTTGCGTGCAAGTGTATTAAGTTTGATATTATCCAGTTATGCCTGGCTTGAATCTAGGTGTTGTGTTTAGTTCCTTTCTGCTGCAGCTCTTCTGATACAACTGTGAGCCAGCGGTCCCCCCCTGTTGTGTCCCTGGTGACACTGTTGTGTCCCTTGTGAGCACTGGAGAGCTCAGAAACTTTCCCACACACTCACCGGGCCTTGCGAGGGTTGTTTGGTGTCAGGAGATGTGGGAAAATTCTCAGTTCCTTGATGGGCTTGCGGGCAGGCACTCTGGGGAGTTGTAGGCAAGTCGGTCTGGGGTGTCTCAGGCCAATGGCTGGCTCCTTCAGAGGTCTTGGTTTGGGGGCTCCCTGTCATGCAAAGTGCTCGGCGGGAGGGGGAAGCCAAAGGCTCTCCCATACCCTCACCAAGCCAGCCCCGTGGGTGGTGGGAGATTCAGAAAAATTCCTGCTCACTTGGCCGGCTTGGGGTCAGGTGTTCTGGCAGTACCCTGGAAAGTCAGTCTGGGGTGTCTCAGAGGACTCCTTGCTTGCTCAGAGGTCATGGGGGTGGGGTTTCCGGATGATACAACGTGTGGGCTGTGGGGGGGAAGAACCAAAGGCTGTCCCACACACTCACCAAACTGGGCTTGTGTGGATCCTGCAGAGGGAGTTTCTATATATATTTCTAATATTTATGACCAAGCTTCCCATTTTCTCTCTTAACATATTCTGGATTTTAAATATCGCTTTTTCTTTCTTATTTTGTGTGGAGAGTTGAGCTAAGGACCTTGCATTTCCAGGCAGGTTCTGTGCTGCTAAGGTATATTCTTAGCCCTTTTAAAATTTTCATTGCATCAAGTTTACTGAAAAGTCTTTCATTGTTTTTATCATTTAATAATATTAAGACTAAACTTTTAAGCATTTTGCAAGAAATAAAGTATACATTGAAATAAGATTAATTTAAAAATATACTGAAGGGCTGGGGAGATGGCTCAGTGCAATAAGTGCTTCCCTGGCAAGGGGAAGGACTTGAGTTTGATCCCTGGTTCCCCAAAAAAAACAGAAAAAAAAGATGGGTGTTTAAAAATATACTAAAGGAACTAATGAAAAATCTGGAGGCAGAGTGTAAAGAAATAACAAAACATAATGCCTTATCTTGGGACTAATAGCATTGCAGAGAAGATCTGTGACCACTTCCAAGCCTCTATCAATGAGTAGAGAAAGCTGTGTATGTAGGGCAACTTGATAAGCATTGTCATGTGGTCAAGTGGTGCAGTCTGTGGCAACATGTAGGGAAAATGTCAGGGCAAGAAAATAAATAAATAAGGGCAGGGCAACCTGCTTGGGTCCCCCTTCTGTCCCCCTTGGACAGAAGCTTTTGTTTCCAATAAAGTTTTACCCTCAACCTCCTTTTGTTCCCAAACTTCCATTCTTCGGATTTAAAGAAGACTAACTCATCCAGGTCAGGTTGGGAGTTATACTTCTCTGTATTCCTTTCGTGTATTGCAAACCATTTCCTTAGAATCTGAAAACCTGGAGGATATAGAACATGAGGAAACTACGAATGAGAGAACGCGCACTCATCCAGGTCAGGTCGGGAGTTTCATTTCCTTGTATCATTTGGAGGTCATCCATTGAGATCATTGGACGGAGAAACAGATGACTTGCTAAGAGAAGTCACCTCATTGGCTATATTTCAATAAACCCTGAAGCTCAGCCTAAAGAAAAGAGAAGTCCCATATTTCACCCTGGAGATTTAGTACTGACTCAAAGCTATACGTCTACCCAAGAGGAAAATTCCTACTCTCTATCGAGGGCCTTTAGATAGAAACTCTGTAGAGTACATCTGACTGCTGATCAACAACTGCGACCCCTTTCAGCTTGAAGAAGCCAGAGCAGTCCTCACCCATGTTCCCTAATGGCAGTTTGGGTTACTTCTTCAGAGAGGGGAATGTTTTAGGCAGCTAAGTTAGCTAGAAATATAGGCAGTCAGACAGGGTCAGGCTCTCAAAAGAGATAATACAAGAGACAAGAAGTCTGCAACTCTGGGAGTGACAGAGGCTCCTGCTGTGAACCAGACCTAAAGGCCAAACAAATGCAAAAAGGGTAGCACCTGGGATTGATATTCTAAATAGACCCAAGTGAGTCACTAGCCCAACCCAGAGGGGAAGAGACCCTGTCCCATATTCATGCCCTTTTAGTACTTGACTCACTTTCCCATTTGGCCCTGGGCCTAATCAACTTTACCTGAGCAATGGTGCTTGTAATACTATTGGTTGACCACAGTTTTGTCCCACCCCACATCCACCTAAGTGAGACCCCTTCTCTCTACCTTAGCCCCTCATGGTTTTGCTCTATAAAAATAACCTGAAAGAGGCAGTTTCCTGGGCAACCGCTCAGGTCCCCCTTCTGTCCCTTTCCGACAGAAGCTTTTCTTTCTAATAAAGTTTTACCCTTAAAAAAGGGCAAATTCCCTTTTAAATAATACTCTTCCTTCTTATAATTACAAGCCAGAAACAAGAGAACAAGGGAACCTATTGAATTCATTCATACAAACTATCCTCCCAAGTAAGATGGATATTAGTTTTCTCTGACATTGCCAGTCCTACAGATAACCCACTACTATTATGGACTATAGGACTATATTGGATTATTTTGCTGAATTTATGCACCTACAATATTTAAATAACAATGGAATATCCATCTCTGACAAAATTAAATAAAAAAGTGGATAAAAATGAAGGACCATTTTGTATCTGTGTATACAAAATAGTTAGGATAGATAAACAGTTACTTTCTCTTAATTCAATGAGAAGAAAGATTTGTACTAATAGTGTTTAGACAGGATATTATCTCTGCATCTTGCACTATGAATAACCACTACAAAGACAACAATATGCAATGTATTAATTATTGAAACTGTCCCACTAACCTGTTTTGAAATTGTCTCATTGCTATTTGTTTTTCAATAAAATTAATAATAAAAAAGATGGAGATTAGTTTTCAACCAGAGAAACATAAATAATATGGAAAAATGTAAGTATGCACATGTATGCATGCAAATACATTTAGAATCCTCTGTCTCTGTCTCTGTCTCTCTATGTGTGTGTGTATATATATATATATATATATATATATATATATATATGAATGATAGGGCTTAGTTTATTTCAAGGAATTTTCTTAATCAATTAATTATGGGGCTGGCTAGAAAGCTGAAAGCCCAAAAGTACAAGGTAAAGAATGGACAGTAAAAAGAAGGTGGAATCTCTCAACCATGAGCTGAACGAATATCCAGAAAAGGCTAAATAGTTGAAGGCTGGGCCACTATATGCCAGCCAAATAAACCAGTAAATGAGCAATAACAAAGTGAGTGTGAAGGGCTTCAAAACATAGAAGTATTTAGTTTTAGTTTTTCTTCTTTCTGTTGTTTGAGATTTCTGTTCTCAGGGAGGATTTAAGCCTTCTTTTAAAGAGTTTCCATCTAGTTAGGCCAACTCCATTTACAATAAACTTTTTGATTTATTCAACAAAACTGATTAGAGACTTCAGTTACACTTGTAAAATCCTTCCATAGCAGTACCTAGATTGGCCCTTGATTGAATAATTGGGAGGTTTATTTGCTATAAAATAATAAGTCCCTCTGTTTTATTCAAGTCTCATGAAAGAATCATCCCTGTGTCTTGCAGCAGAAATTCTGGGGAGTATAGACAGCCTTGCCAAATAGACAATGTAGAAGTGTCAAAATGTCATCTGCAAGTCATCTACTTATTATTTTTAATTGAAAATGTGTATATATTTATGGTATAGAAAACATTTAGATACAGGTATGTTATGAAATCAAAGTTAAGTATCAGCTAGTGAGTATCACAGAAAAGTGCACGTGTATTACTGGATAAGAGCTTATTTTTTGTTGCTTTTAAAGACAAGTAGTATTTATTTATTGGCAATTCCATGTTATTTCCTAATAAGATACAACTAATTGCTTTATTCAGGTATTTATACAGCCCAGCCAGTCAGAATGGGGGAAGGGAAAGACTGCACAACTAAAGACAAATGCATGTAAGGGAGGGGGATCTAATATAGATCTGTTTTTAGTTTGACTAAATGCAAAATAATTTATAATCTATATCCCTTTTATAGGTAAAATGTGACAGAACAAACTTGATTGGTTTTACTCTGTTATTTATGATATCTTTTCATTTCATATCTAGTTTATTTGGGAAATACCAAAATTCTCTGACAGAATATCTTAAAGTACAAACAAATATCAGGAGAGAAAAAGTCCCAATGATAGAAAGCTCAAGAAGATTTTGATATGCGCACGGCTGCACTCCTCAGTAGAAGCAGACAGTGTGTAGGAAGGCCCTGCCAGTCTTTTCTTCAAACTCCTGCAGCAGCTCGTCCATTTCATTGTCTATGTCTTCCGTGTGCTGGATGCACTGACAGAGCTCACAGATGAGAAATGCTCCCAGGGTGGCCTCTTCCTGGTTGTCCTGGATTTCCACGTTGACAACATGCACTGGCTGGCAGGTCTCCTCTTCTCTGGAATTCAGATCTTCCACCACTTGGTCATAGATTCGCTCTTCACAAGTGAGTATAAGATCAAACAGATCTTTGCAATTCTGGAATCTTTCTGGCCGCGGCTTGATTCTTTTATTTCTGTCCAACATATGTAAAATGCCGTTCTGTGTATAGAGCTCTTTGTCTTTCCTGACAAGATCCTTGTACATCTCCTCATACGTAGTTTTGAAATCGTAAACATTTGGCTTGTCGGGTGCTGGTCCTGGAAGCTTCACATGAGTTCCTGTTCCAAAGGACCGGACATTGAATCCTCGTTTGCTGAGGATGGCGTGAGCCTCCATGCTCCGGTTCTGATTGCTGAAGCATACCACTGCCACCCGTAGCGGCGATGCAGGCATGGTGGCGGCCGCGCGATTCGGAAAGCTGTCCCTGCTGTGCTTCACCTCAGCTGTCGTACTTCCGCGCGAGCAAAACGTCAAGCAGCGATGGGAAAAGATGCGGAAGCGGCGCAGCCAAACGCTAGCTCATGAGCACCCGGGCCCGGCAGTCTGCCCCGTGGGCGGGGTGGAGAGGAGAGCCTGCTTTTCCTGTGGTTGGCGGGGCTTCTTTTCCGAATGGCCTGCTACAGTGGACAGGGCCGAGCGCGATCCTCCTCCCCTTTCCTGCTCCATGCCCTAGATCTCTGCGTGCAGGCTCTGCTGGTCCGCTGGTGCAGGGCACGAGCAAAGAGATCTTTTGTTTTTTCAAAATTGACAAGTTGCATATGTGACAATTTTATTGTTTGAAAAATGTATTTTAATGTTTTGTGCATATTCTTGGTGTACATTATGTTTTAATATATGTGGACAGTATAGAATCAAGTGAAACTAATTAGCTGTACAACATACCCTTGTTTATTTTGTAATGAGGGCCCTTAAAATCTGAATGATTTCAGCATGTACAATATATGCTAAATATAGTTACCAGGAAAGTCAGTAGAGCTCTTGAACTTATTTCTCCTAAGTGACATTTTATTATCCTTTGATCAACATTGCCCCAATTCTCCCACCTCCAATGTTCTGTAACTATCATTTTGCTCTTATTTCTTTGAGTTCAACTTCTTTACATTTTGCAGTAAATAAAGTGACAGAGAATTTGTGCATGGCTTATTTTATGTCTTCTGAATTTATCCATGCTATCCCAAACGACAGGTTTTCCATTAAGGCTGAAGAATAAACAATTGCTTGTACAAACTACATTTTTATCCAGTCATCTACTGATGTGCATTGATTCCTTATCATAGACATTATGAATACCACTGCAAGAAACGTGGAGTACACTTTCCTCCATGTACAGTACTGGTTTCATCTCCTTTGATGTATTCCTAGTAGTGGGTTTTCTGGGTCATGTAGTGGTTTTTTTTTGGAACCAGAGATTGGACTCAGGCCCTTCCACTTGCCAGGCAAGCTCTTATTCCATTGAGCCATCTCCCTGGCCCCATGTAGTGGTTTTATTTTTAATTTGTTGATGAACCTCCCAGATTGTTTTTCATACTGTCAGTACTAATTTCCATTCCCACCAAAGAATTACAACAGCCTCACTCTGTCTCTGCCTCTCTGTCTCTGTCTCTGTCTCTCTTAGTAGTACTGGGTGTTAATCCCAGCCTTTTGTATTCTGAGAAAAAATCTTGCTAAATTTCCCATGCTGGGAACAAATTTATGGTTTATGAAAATGCTCCCCTACTCTGTAAATTATCTCTGTACTCTGTTGGCCATGTCATTTTAGTGCAGAGGCTTTTTAGTTTGATGCAATCATATTTATTTACTTTTGCTTTTGGGGTTATATATTAAAAATTACTGTCAATATTGTGGAATGGAGGGTTTTCCCTATTTTCTTCTAGTAGTTTCCTAATCTCAAGTATAGATTTAAGTCTTTAATCCCTCCTTATTTTATAGTACTTGGGATGAAATCCAGGGCCTTTACACTGAGCTACATCTCCATCCCTTTAAAAATGTTTTTACCACTTATTTATTTATTTATTTATTTATTTATTTATTTATTTATTTTGGCAGAACCGGGGATTGAACTCGCCAGGGAAATGCTTATTCTACTGAGCTACCTTCCTGGCCCCTTTTAACATTTATTTTATTTTGAGGCAGGGTCTTGCTAAATAGCTAAATTTCCCAGGTTGGCTAGCACTTGTACTGGAAATTTTTTTTTTTGGCAGAACCAGGGATTGAACTCAGGCCCTTGCACTTGCCAGGGAAGTGTTTATTCAGCTGAGCCATCTCCTTGGCCCCTTGGCTAGCACTTGTATTCCTGCTGCCTCTGCTTCTCAGAGTACTGATTACAAGCATCAGGCTGGATGAGTCATGGCCAAAGATATACAGCTACTTTCTCTCAGTTCATTGAGAATAAAAGTTTGTGCTATTATTGTTTAGACAAGATATCATATCTGCATCTTGTTCCCTGAATAACTACTATGAAAACAACAATGTGCAATGCATTAATTATTGTAAGAGTCGTACTAACTTGTTTTGAAACTATTTCATTGCTATTTTATCTTTTTTCTCATTAAGATGAATAAAAATTATAAAAAACATCACTCTCCCCGGAAAAAAAAGAGAAAACAAGCTTCAGGCTGGCTTTATTGTCATTACATAGTTGCTTTTGTAATGTGTCAGATAAGAGTCTATCTTATTCTTCTGCATGGAAATAATCAGTTTTTCTTATGATATTTATTGAAGAGACTGTCTTTTCTGTATTGTATGTTTTTGGCATCTTTATTGATGATCAAGTAACCATAATCTGAATGTTTAGAAAAAGACATTCAAATATGTATTGTATGAATAAAAATAGAGATTTAAGAATAGTTTTATTCCACGTTGATTAAAATGAAAAATGAATGTATAGATCACAAATTCTTAAAAATTCTTCTTCATTTAGTTTTGGGTTATTTTTTAGATGGTCTCACTATGGAGTTTAGTCCTTGAGCTCACTTTGTAGCCCAGGCTGCTCTTAAACTTCCAATGATCCTCTTGCCTTAGCTTCCCAAGGGCTGGGATTACAGGCATGTGCCAACATGCCTGGCTCTTATTTTCATTCAAAAAAGTAAAGAAGATCAAATAAAATTGTGCCATTTAGTAGTCTGAAGAGGTCAATGGAAAAAATTTAAGCCAATTGTGGATGAAGTACTTCCTTTTGACTTTGAATGTATACCTGGTCACTTTCTTTTCCATATAATTACAATTTATAGTATATGTTTGATTTCTAACTGTTCAGAAAGGCTGTGATTTTTAACTTTAAACTGTAAAACCTGGATCTTTTAATGTCATTATTTAAATTTATTATATGAAATACATTTAAGTATTTATCATAGAAATGTGTTTGCAGTATTAAAACTAAAATTTATAAGATTTTAAGTTTGTTATAGTAAGTTAAATTGCACTGAGGAATTTATTAAGAATGGAAGTGTATTCATAGTTCTGGAGGCTGGGAAGTCCAAGACCAAGGCACCAGCAGATTTGCTGTCTGGTCAGAGCCTGTTCTTCATATATGGCACCTTCTGTATCCTTACCTCATACAAGGGACAAGGAGGGTCACTTATACACCCTCCAATCACAATGACAACTGTTGATGTTTTTGTATTTTAAATTAATATAGGCTTAATTTATTATTATTAGTTATTAAAGCATGAAACAGTGTACATTAATAGATTTCACTGTGATGTTTCTGTACATGTGTATATGGTGATTTGAGCTTGTACACTCTCTCTTCTTTTTTTTTTGGCAGAACCGGGGATTGAACTCAGGCCCTTGCACTTGCCAGGGAAGCACTTATTCCACTGAGGCATCTCTCCAGCCCTTCTCTCTTCTTTATGAGGGCATTAATCCCATTCATGAGAGCTCTGCTAATCAGGTTAATATTGTCACCCTGGGTGGTTGGTGTTATACCCTGACAAAATTGACTCCATTTTGTTGCCCTTCTAACCTCGCTGTGTTCCTGTTTTGTGTGAGCCTACGCCTCCCAACTCCTTCACCTCTGTGACCTGAGCCTTATCTTAATGGACATCTGTAATCCTTCCCTATTTTTGAGTATCTTGACAAACTGTGTACTTGCGACCCCACATCCCACCCAATGCTGAACTAATGACCCTGCCACTTTACAGGATTCAACCTGAACTGATGACCCTGCCACTTTACAGGAATCTCCCCACCCCTCCCCTGCTTTTGGGGTTTTTAAGCTTAAATAGTGATCTCTGTAAATGCTTGGTGCGCCTCTCTGTGCTGGACACAAGAGTTCGCCGCTGGGTACCAGCTTAAATAAAGCACTTCTTTTCTTTTTGGACTTGCCTCTGTCATTTGATTTTTGAGTTACAACAGTTGGGTTTTAACATATGAATGGGGGAGCATAAACATTCAGCTCATATCCATATCTATATCAAAAGCGTTAAAAATTATTCTCAATGAAAACACTGTATCTAATAAAGCAATACTTCCACTTCCCTCCTCTTTTCAGTCCCTGGTAGCCTCTGTTTTACTGTCTCCAATATTTTGCTTGTTCTACATACCTTATATAAATAGAACAATATAATGTTTGCCTTATGCTGTCTGGCTTGCATAAACATATAGTTATCAAGATCCACAAATGTTGTAGCATACACCAAAATTTCACTTTTTATGGTGGACTGTTATTTCACTATGTATATAGCATATTTTATTTATCCATTCAACTGCTGATTTACCAATTGGATTGTTTCTACCTATCATTTATTGTGAAACAAAGCTACTATGGACATCTGTTCATAGTATCTATTCAGATCATATTTTCAGTTCTTTTGATATAGGAATTTGGACATATGAATGGAATTTCTGATTCATATGCTAATTCTATCCTTAATTCTTTGAGAATCCATGCATTTTTTTTTCTGTCTGTACAATTTTACATCCCCACTAGAGATTCACAAAATTTCTGATGGCTCTGTGTTCTCCTCAAAACATTACATTCTTTATTACTGTTATTATTATTTCTTCTGGAGACAGAATTTCATCATAAAGTTCATTCTGGCCTTGAACTTAGGAAGATTCTTCTGTCTTAGCTTCCGAAGTGCTGATATTATAGGTGTGCAGTATGACACCTGGCTTATTTACTTTTATTTATCTATTCTTTTTATTTCTTTAATTTATTTATTTGTATTTTAACATGAAGAGTGAAAAATAGAAGCAGAAACAAAGAGAAACAATGACATAAACAGGGTAACATACAAAGACACATATGTTACAGATTTTCAAAACATGGATGGCTAATTATATATATACATTTTTCTTAAATAAAAAATATCTAACACAGATCAGCAGTCCACAACAGAAGCAGGTTATCCACAGAAGTTATTGACTTGAGCCATTCACAGCTCATTATATTAATGACTTTATTTTATATAACTCCATTTTTATACTTTTCTGTATGATAGTTAAGACTGAGATAAAACAAGACCTATATAACAAAAAATGTAACTTTTGTATCAGAGAAGGTCAGTCAGGTACGCTCAGGGTTTATCCTGTGACCCTGTACTGCACTTTGTAGATCCCTTGTCAGTGTCAGCCTTGTGGATGAGTCATGGCCATTGCTTGACCAATTTGCTCTCTGTGGAAGCCCGAGAGAAAGTTTTCTCTCCATGTGCCTCTCCTTAGGCAAAGTCACATTGCTCTGTGGCCCATAATCTCCTTGATCAGAAAATTTGAGCACTACTGAGTTCCATGATGTTAAATTACAAATTCTCCTATGTCCTGAGTCTTCACTGACCTTGAAAGGCTACGGCCAAGATGTTGGCTAAACTTGCAGCCTTTATTTTTCTCCAAGTTTTGATCTGCAAACTTATTTTGTTAACCCTCCAGAAGGGAAGTTTATGATTACCCTGCAACATATGCGGTTCAGTTTACCCACACTATTAGTCTAAATATCAGACATCATAGGCATAATATGGAACATGTATTTTCCATCAAGTATTGAGATACTAAACTCTAAGTCCATAGAGAATATGAAGAAGAAAAAAAATAAAAAGGAATGAACACTTACATATATTTACATAGATATTTAGAAATCCATCCATATACAGCGTAGTAGCATTGTAGCATGACTGTCTTGTGATTTTTTTTTCTTATTTTTCATGTACTATCCTTTACAAAGGGTAGTATAGTAATAGCTGATATGTCATGACAAGAAGTACATATTTAGAAAACCAGAATGGCAGACACTTGGAGTTTTACCTTTCTGTTACACTTTGTTAAATTCAGTGCAGTTGCTTGGTTCACAGGTACCATTGTATGAAGACAGTCAGGGTGAGAATCCTACCACTTAACTGCTAGTTTCAACAATCTCCTGATGTTTGTCAAGATCATTGTCTTACCCATCTAGTGTGTATAACTGAATGGTCTTGCCTGTCATGATTCTCAGCCTTTCTCCTTGCCCTCACCTCATTGTCCAATCCTCAAGTTCTTGCTTTCCTTTTAATAGTGTGATACATTTGTATTTGCAATACATCTTTTGAGTTATACTAGGGAGACTATACGATATTTGCAAATGTGGGTCTGGTTTACGTTGCTTATCAGTATGTCTTCAAACTACATCCACTTAAATACAAAGGCTTCAAGTTTATCATTCTTCACAGCTGAGTAATACTCCATTGCATAAAAATAACACATCTTCTTCAACCATTCCTCATGTGATGGGCATCTTGTTGTTTTCCGAGATTTCGCTATGACAAATTGTGCTGCTATAAAATAGACACACATGTATCCCTATGAAAAGATGTTTTTAGTTCCTCCAGGAAAAATCCCAGTATATAGCTGGCTTGATGGGATTTCCAGTCCTAGTTTCTTTTTCTTGTTTGTGTGTTTTTTTTTATTTTATTGAAGTACAAATATCAATGAGACAGTTTTAAGATACCTTGACAAGATGGATTTGATAAACTAATATATTGAAAACTATTTGCATAATGTTCTGGTATCATAGAAGGTGCATACATGGTATTACACTTACAGACATTATTATACCATATGTGTCTTACCAGTAAATTAAGAGAGTGTAGCTGTTTGCGTATTTTATTTTTATACCTGAATTACATCAAAGATTCAGTAATTAATACTTTCTATATTGTTTTTCCTAGTGGTTGTCCATAGTACTAGAAGCTGACATAATATCCTGTCCAACCACCATTAGAGCACATCATGCCTCTCATAGAATTATGTAGAAGCATGGAGTTATCTATCCCAACTGTACTGTCCATACACGCACATCATGATTCTTCCATTCTATAGTGCTTCCTTTGTCTACACCTGTCAAAGATGGGCACTCCATTGTCATTCAAGTAATTTAGGTGCGTGAACTCAAAGACACAATCCAACATAGTCCAGCATTCCACAATTATAGTGAGTTATCTGAAGAAGTTGTTAACCATAGTAATTTACAGCTTAACTTATTATGGCCCCGTGGTGTATACATCATTATTATGCTTTTCTGCTGGATGGTTAAGACCTAGATAGAGCAAGACCTATATACCAACACATGAACTTTTTCTTTTTCTTTTTTTTTTCTGGAACCAGGGTTTGAACTCAGGCTCTTGTGCTTACCAGGGAAGCACTTATTCCACTGAGCCATCTCCCCGGCCCCAAATGTACTTTTTGTTTCTTATGAGGTCAGTAAAGGCCCCTCAGGGTTTATCTTGTAATCCTGTACCTTATTCTGTAGATCCTTTGTCTGTGTCATCCATGTGGATGAGTCACGGCCAATGTTTGACCAGTTTGCTTTCTGTGAGAGCCTGAGAGAAAGTTTTCTCTCCATGTGACTCTCCCCAGGCACACTAAAGAGCTTTGATCTCTTTCCTTTGTGGCTCCATAATCTTGTTCAGAAAATTTGGAGCTCAATTGAGTTTCATGATGTTGCAGTACAGGTTCTGCTATGTCCTGAGTCTTTGCTGACCTTGAAAGGCTAGGGCCAAAATTTTGTCTGGCCTCGTGGCTCTTCGACTGCTCCAATTTTGTTCTGTGAACTTAGGTTGTTAACCATCCAGAAGAAAATCTGATTAGTACCCTGAAGCATATGCCATTCACTTTGCCTTATCTGACACAATTGTTTTTAGTTGTTGTTGTACAATTCCATTTGTATTTCTTCTTTTCTCTTCCTATACTAGGGAGACTATATGATATTTACATATGTGTGTCTGGTTTATTTCACTTATGAGTATATGTTTAAGTGGCATCCACTTCAGTATAAATGCTTCAAACTTGTCATTCTTAATAGCTGAGTAATACTCCATTATATAGAAATACCACATCTTTTTTATTTTACTTTTGTTTTATTGAAGTACAAATATTGATGAGACAGTTTTAATATACATTGACAAGATGTATTTCATAAATAAATACATTGCAAACTTTTCATACTGTTTTGTATCATAAAAGGCATATACGTGATATTATACTTACAGACATCATTATACCATACGTCTCTTATCAGTAAATTAAAAGTGTAGCTGTTTGTGTATCTTACTCTTTATACCTGAATTACATCAAAGATTCAATAATTAATACTTTCTACCTTGATATTTTCCTAGTGGTTGTCCAAAGTACTAGAAGCCGACATAATATCCTGTCTAATAACCATTAGTGCAAATCTTGCCCCTCATAGAATTATGTAGAAGCAAAAAGTTATCAATCCCAAATGTACTGTCTGTACACACACATCATGATTCTGCCATTCTATACCCCTTCCTTGCTCTACACCTGTCAGAGATGGGCACTCCATTATCACTGAACTAACTTAGGTGCTTGAGCTCGACAACATGGTCCAACACAGTCCAGCATTCCACAACAATGGTGAATTATCTGAAGAAGTTGTCGACCATAGCCATTTACAGCTCATATTAATATTATGGCCCCGCAATGTATACTTCATTTTTATACTTTTCTGCTGGATGGTTAAGACCTAGATAGAGCAAGACTTATATACCAACACATGTACTTTATGTTTCTTATGAGGTCAGTGACGTCCCCTCAGGGTTTATCTTGTAGTCTTGTACCTCATTCTGTAGATCCTTTGTCTGTGTCATCCATGTGGATGAGTCACGGCCAATGCTTGACGAGTTTGCTCTCTGTGAGAGCTTGAGAGAAAGTTTTCTCTTCATGTGACTCTCCCCAGGCACACTATAGAACTTCAATCTCTTTCCTCTGTGGCTCCATAATCTCCTTGTTCAGAAAATTTGGAGCTCAACTGAATTTCAAGATGTTGCAGTACAGGTTCTCCTATGTCCTGAGTCTTCGCTGACCTTGAAAGGCTAGGGCCAAAATGTTGGCTGGCCGTGTGGCTCTTCTATTTCTCCAACTTTGATCTGTGAACTTAGGTTGTTTACCATCCAGAAGAAAATCTGATTAGTATCCTGCAGCATCTGCCATTGAGTTAGCCTTATCAGACTCAATTGATTTTAGTTGTTGTCGTACGTTTCCATTTGTATTTCTGCTTTTCGCTTCTTATACTAGGGAGACTATACGATATTTACACATATGTGTCTGATTTATTTCACTTATGAGTATATGTTCAAGTGGCATCCACTTCAGTATAAATGTTTCAAACTGGTCATTCTTAATAGCTGAGTAATACTCCATTATATAGAAATACCACATCTTCTTAAACCATTCCACATATGATGGACATCTGGGTTGTTTCCAAGATTCTGCTATCAAAAATTGTGTTGCTATAAATATAGGTACACATATATCAGTATGATATAATGTTTCAGTTCCTCTGGGAAAATTCCCAGTAGGGTGATAGCCAGCTTGAATGGGATTTCTAGTCCTACTGTTTTGAGGAGTCTCCACACTGACTTCCACAATGGTTGTACCAGTCTACATTCCTACCAGCAGTGGAGAAGTGTTACCTTTTCCCCACAACCTCTCCAACATTTGTTGTTGGTTGATTTCCTTATGATAGCCATTCTTTCTGGAGTGAGATGGTATCTCAGTGTTGTTTTTATTTGCATTTCACGGATGACTAGTGATGTGGACCATTTTTTCATATATTTATTCGCTTCTTTAGTTTTGTCCTCTGAGAAGTGCGTATTCATCTCACATGCTCATTTCTGAATTGGGTCTTTAAATTTGAGGGCCCTGTTATATCTTAGTTCTTTATATATTCTAGACAGCAGACCTCTGTCTGATTGCTTATTAGTTCATATTTTTTTTTTAAATTTGTGGATTGTCTTTTCATTCCTTGACAATTTCTTTTGACATGCAGAAGCTCCTTAAGAAGATTTGATCCCAGTTGTTGATTCTTTCAAGTGCTTCCCGTGCAAATGTATATTTGCTCATGAACGCTTTACCTACCCCTATGTCTTCAAGAGTTCCTCCTACTTTCTCTTCCAGGAGATTGAGTGATTCTGTTTTAATGTTTAGATCTTTGATCCATTTTGACTTCAGCTTCATACATGGTGAAAGACCTGAGTCAAGTTTTAGTTTTCGGCATGTAGAAAACCATGTTTTCCAGCACCATTTGTTAAAGAGGCTATCTTTCTTCCAGTGAGCTTGTTTAGCCCCTTTGTCGAAGATCAGATGGCTGAGTGTGACTGTACATGCCTCTTACTTTTCTAATCTATTCCATTGATCCTCAGGTTCATTTTATTGCCAATACCATGTTGATTTCATCACAGTGGCTTTGTAGTATAATTTCAAGTCAGGAATTTTGATGCCCCTTGCCTTTTCTTTATTGTCCAAGATCGTTTTGCTATTCTAGGTCGTTTGTGGTTCCAAATAAATTTTAGGAATTATTTCTCTATGTCTGGGAGGTATGTTGGTTGCAGTTTTATAGGGATTGCATTAAATCTGTACAGCAATTTTGGGAGTATGGCCATTTTCAAGATGCTGGTTCTTCCTATCCAGGAGCACAGAATATCTTTCCATTTTCTGAAATCTTCTATAATCTGTTTTCTTAGGGTGGTGTAATTTTCTGTGAAAAGATGTTTTACTTCCTTGGTTAAGTGAATCCGAAGATATTTCATTTTCCGCATTGTTATTGTAAAAGGAATTGTTTCTGTTGTTTTCCTTTCAGTGTACTTCTTATCTGTGTAGAGGAATGCTACTGACTTTTGAGTATTGACTTTGTATCCTGCTATGGTACTGAATTTCTGTATCAGTTCAAGTAGTCTCTTGGTTGAATTTTTTGGGGTCTTCCAATAAAGCATCATGTCATCTGCAAATAGTGATAATTTCACTTCTTTTCCTATTCTTATTCCCTTTATTTCTTCTTCTTTTCTAATGGTTGTTGCTAAGGATTTCTAGACTATATTGATTAGGAGGGATGATATAAGACATCCTTGTCTTGTACCTGATTTAAGTGTTAAATATTTCAGTTTTTCAGCATTTAGGATTATATTAAATTTTGGGTTGTCATAGATCGCTTTTATCAAGCTAAGTTAGAGTCCACGTATTCCAGTTTTGTGTAGGACCTTGAACATGAATGAGTGTTGGACTTTGTCAACAGCTTTCTCTGTATTAATTGAGACAATCATATAGTTTTTGATTTGAGTGTATTAATATATTGTATTACATTTATAGATTTTCGAATGTTCAATCATCCTTGCATCCCTGGGATGAATCCTACCTGGTCATGGTGTATGATCTTCTTGATGATTTGCTGTATTCTATTTGCCAGGATTTTGTTTAGTGTTTTTGCATCTATGTTCATGAGGCAGACTGGCCTGTAGTTTTCCTTTTTGGCTGTGTCTTTCCCTGGTTTTGGAATCAGTATTATACTTGCCTCCAGAAATGATTTTGGGATGACTGTTTCCTTTTCAATTTCATTGAAGAGTTTGTGGAGTGTGGGGATTATATGTTCTATAAATTTCTTGTCGAATTCAGCTGTGAGTCCATCAGGACCGGGACTTCCCTTTGTTGGTAGGGATTTCTTATGTTTCATAATTTGTAGGCTGTTATTGGCCTATTGAGAGTTGTTATGTCTTCGTGATTCAGTTTTGGTAATTTGTACCTTTCGAGGAATCTGTCCGTTTCTTCTCTGTCTACTATTCTGTGAACATAAAGATTCTCGAAGTAACTATTGATAGTCTTCTGAATTTCCAGTCGGTCTGTGATGATTTCACCCTTTTCATTCCTTATTGCATGTAGTTGAATTTTCTCTTGCCTCTTTTTGATGAAGTTGGCAAGAGGCTTACCAACTTTCTTTAGTTTTTCAAAGAACCAACTTTTTGATTTGTGGATTCTTTGAACTGTTTTCTTCATCTCAATTGAATTAATTTCTGCTCTAATCTTTATGATTTCTTCCTGTCTTTGCGCTCTGGGTTTCGTTTGCTCTTGTTTTTCTAGTTGTCAGAAGGGCAACATTAGGGTGGTAATTTTTTCTCATTCTGTTTTCCCAATGTTTGAATTCATAGCTTTGATTTTCCCTCTAGGAACTGGTTTCATCGCATCCCATAAATTCCTGTAAGTTGTACTTGAATTTTCAGTGAATTGTAGATATTGCTGAATTTCTTCTGTGACCCATTGATTGCTGAGTAGGGTATTGTTTAGTTTCCATGAATTTAGCGGGTTTTTCTGGTTTCTTTTGTCATTTATTTCCAGTTTCATTGCATTGTGGTCAGATAGTATGCATATACTTAGGCATGACCTCCAGACTAGTATGTGGCATATTTTGGAAAATGACCTATGTACAGCTTAAAAAAAATGTGTACTCAGCTGTGGTTGGGTAGAACCCTCTGCATATGTCCACCAGGTCCATTTATTCCAAGCTCTGCTTCAGTTCAGCTACTTCATTGCTAATTTTTTGTCTGGTTGATCTATCTTTTTGGGATAAGGGTAAGGGGGTGTTAAGGTCTCCTGGTATGATTGTGTTCTTAGATATTAGGTTTTTCATGTCCTTTAAGATTTGTCTTACATGTTTAGGTGCTCCTTTGTTTGGTGCATAGATATTTATGAGTGTTACTTCTTTGTCTTGAGTTTTTTCCTCTCCATTATATAGTGGCCTTGTTTGGGTCATTTGATCATTCTTGGTTTCTAGTTGTGACTGTCTGAGAACAGAATTGCTACTCCTGCTTTTTTCTGAGGTGCTGGGTTGTGTACTATTATTTTCCATCCTTTGACTCTGAGCCTATGAATGTCCTTTTGAGTTAAGTTTGTCTCTTGTATACAGCGTATTGTTGGATTTTGTTTCCTAATCCACTGTGCCAGTCTATTTCTCTTAATTGGGGAACTGAGTCTATTTACATTGATTTTTATGATTGAAATGTGCTGACTTATGTTTGTCATGATACTTACCTGGTATTGTTTACTCCTTTGTAACCTGTGTTTAATTGACTGTCCTGGTTAGTGGGTTCCTTCCATTCTCCTTCATGGAGTTCTGTTCATTATGGTCTCTCTAGAACATCTTTCAGCAGCCTGTGAAAGGATGGCTTTGTCATTATGAAATTCTTTAGTTGTTCTTTGTTGTGGAAGTATTTCACTTCTCCATCAAACTTGAAAGAGAGTTTGGCAGGGTATAATAGTCTGGGCTGGAAATTGTTTTCATGTAGGACTTGAAGAACTCTGCTCCATCCTCTCCTTGCCTTCATTGTTTGTGTAGAGATGTTGGCTGTAATTCTAATGGGTTTTCCTTTGAATGTGACCTGCTTCTTCTCTCTAGTAGCTTTCAATATATTATTATTATTACTATTATTATTATTATTTTTATTATTTTGGATTTCTGGGATCTTAAGTAATACATATCTCAATGTGTTTCTGCTTGGGTTGAAGTTATTTGGTGTTCTGTATGCTCGGTGATCTGAACGTTGGATTGTTTCCTCATATTTGGGAAGTTTTCTGCCATTGTTTCTCCCCAAATTCTTTTTATGTCATTTGTATTGACTCCTTCATTCTAGTTGATACCAATTATTCTCACATTGTTCATCCTGGCATCATCTCTCATGTGATGCATGATTTTTCCTGCATTTTCATTGTTTTTAAGAGATCCTTTCTTACCTTTTCACCAGCTCCCATGGTATCTTGAATTCTGAAAGTCTGTCTCTTCTTTCCCTCAAACGGTTTTGTAAACTTGTGATTGATATTTTTAGTTCTTCTATATCTCTTTGACTATGTTTCATGTGTTCTATGTCTTTTCTGTATTGCTCAAGGAATCCATCATATTTCTGATTTCCTCAATTTTTTTATCCATGTCTTCTTTTGAGGTAGTTATTAATTATTTTTCTGCAGTGTTTCTTCCACATTGTGTTTCCTCTGTATATTTCTGGACTTGTTTCTGTATTTGAGAGCGCTGAACCCTAGCCACTAGACCACCAGGGAGGCGCTTGTTTCTGTATTTGAGATGCTATGATTTCAAAGAATTCTTTTTTTCAAAGAATTCTTTTTTGGCTTGAGAAATTATTTTTGCTTTGAGTTCCTCATGATCTTTCTGCTTGTGTGTCTTTGCTTCGAATGCTGTTAATTCGTACATTTCACCTGGAATAGTACTGTTTGCACTTTTTCTGAGTGAGCATTATTTTTCCACCCAGTATTTCTGGAATTCATTCTTTGTTTCAGATGCTATATATTCAGATATTTCTTTTTTAATTTGGAGAATTACTTCTCGTTTTATTTCCTCTATAGCTTTCTGCAGTTGTCCCTTTGCTGCTGTATCTGTTAATTCATTCATTGCAGCTGAGCTAGTGTCCTCTGCCCTTACTGGTGGACTCGAGGTCTGGGATTACGTTTTTCTCCGTCTTTTTGTCATTTTGTATAGCACTGACCTTTGACCTTTGGTGTAGAGCTTTGGTGCACCTATAACCTTAGGCTGTTATGAGACTCAGGTGCCAGTCTATTAAGTTTGAAATTATCTAGGTATGCCTATCCTGGATCTAGCTGTTCTGTTCAGTTCTTTTTTTGCTGCAGCTCCTTTGGTTCCCCTCTGTTGGTTCCCTGTTCAGGTGAGCATGAAGTGAACTGGGATGCAGAGCAAGTAATGAAAATTCCCAGTGTCTTGGCTGGCTTTGGGGCAAGGATCCGGAAAACTGCTGGAGTCAGCCATCCTGTGTCAGGTAGGTTGCTCTCTAGGTGGGCAGGCCTGGACTTTGTTGGGTCTGCTGGGCTCCCAAAAGGATAGTGGATGATCTTATTCACTGGCTAGCCTGTACTGGGTCAGCCAGCCTGTGCTGGATCAGGGTGTACAGACCGGTATCTGAGAAGGCTGGCATACGTCCCTCTGGTGCAGCAGGCCTGAAGCCCTCACTCACAGGCCAGGGTGTTCTGGGTTTCAGGCCATGGGGTCGGTCCGGGAATTGCTGAGAAATGTCCCTCCAGCATCGCAGGCTTAGAGTTCTCACTTCAGGCTGACTTGCACTGGGTCTGGGGCTGTGGGGTGGGACCAGCAATCCCTGGGAAATGTTTCTCTGGCGTGGTGGGCCTGGAGCTCTCACCGGGCCACAGGGTGTGGGGAGGCAGCGAATCCCTGAGAAATGTCTCTCCCGCAAGGTGGGCCTGGAGTTCTATACTCACTGAACTTTGATTCCCAGGGGGTCAGGGAAATTCCCACTCGCTCAGTGGGCTTTAGGGCAGGAGATCCAAGGCGGTGCTGGTGAGTGTGTCCTTAGGTTTCAAGCTGGTCACTGCCTTGCAGGGCTTGGGGGTGAGGATCCGGGTAGCGCGAGTGGGAAGAAGCCAAAGGCTCTCCCTCAGACTCACCACACACTCACTGATATGGGAAGCCTGGTGAGTCATGCAAATTCCCACTCACTGGGAGAGCTTGGGGAGGGATCCAGGAGGTCGCTGGTGTCAGCTGCTGTCTTGGGCCGGTCTCTCGGCCTGGGCAGGCGTGGGTGAGTGGAGGAGGCTGCTGGATTCACCTGCCCTGTCTCAGGCCGGTTTCTGGGGCTGGGTGACATGCACAGGATCGAGGCGGCTGCTGGAGTCGCCCGCGCTGTCCACAAAGAATATATTGTAAGCAATAACATGTTGAAGATGTTAAAATTGTACATAAATATGGGAATAATTCTTAAGGGAAATCACCATAGAATATTTAAAAGATTATAGCTTTTAAAAACAATAGAGAGGAAAATTGTGTCCAATGGAAAACAGTGGATGAAAGGAGAAACAAAAATATGTAGTTTTATCTGATTCCAGGCATTTTATAGAAGCTCTGAAACCAATGTGATTCCATTTTTAGCCAATTGTAAGAAAATCAGCTGTCCCTTTTTAAATATTTGTTGTCAAATATGCTGCTGTCAGCCCCAAGAGTTTAATATTTTATGGTGCATCTAAGCTCAACGATGAAACTGTTAATATATATTTAATGGTATTTAAATTATAGCATTTGTAATTGGTGTTCTGCTCCAAGCAAAGTATGTGGTGTAGGTATACAGTTATAGAGAAACGACATCAGATGTATGTACATGGGGGAAATGAAAAATCTAGTCTAGTAGTTACTCTTTCTTTGGACACTAGAGGGAGAGCATGATTCACTTTTATTTACTTGAAAAATCAAATTAGTTTTTAAAGAACTGGATTTGTTTATCTTTCCTAATCTAAGTTATTGTTTTTCTCTCAAGGAATTACTGTTATTTTTCATGGTCTGAGGCTTTGGAATTTTTCATATAATTGAGAAAATTAATCTATGTCTGAGGCCACAGCAGGAGCTACCAAAATTAACATTCCTCCACCTGTTAACTAGACACCAGAGGAGCCAAATAAATGTGCTGTAGCTAAAGTCCTAATCTTGTAGGGTGGTAGTGTTATCTGGCTATACGAATTATGCAGGCTTCTTGTTACTCCCTTTACATACTCAAACAGACATGCAATTACTGCTGTAAATGGTTGAGCCTAAATTTAGTGAGGCATCCAGTGATGAAGGAAAGTTTACTTTTTCCAGTTACTGACCCAGAATTTTTGCTTCCATTAAATATCCGAATTTGGTAATCTAACAACTGCAACAGGAATTCAAATAATTTTTTTAAATAAGGATTTTACAATTGAAAAATAATATTTGTCTTTTCTTTTCTTTCTCTCTCTCTCTTTTTTTTTTTGCGGTACCAGGGACTGAACTTGGGACCCTGCACTTGCCAGGGAGGTACTTATCCTGCTGAGCTATCTCCTCAGCCCCAATAATTTTTTCTATTAGAAGATACAATTTAATCATCACATGCTTAGAAAATACAAAGCATAGGAAAGTGAATAATAAACACAAAATTCAAATTAAGAGTATCAATTAGAGTTCAGTTGAGGCTATCACTTTTTGCACAAAAACTGGCCTGAGATTCAGACAGGTGCAGAGTATCTCTAGACAGAGATAAAATAACCACAATATGTAGAACAAAGATAGGAAACACAAAGCAAGTTAAGCAAATAAACAGAAGAAAAAAGTAGGGAATGAACAGCAGGAAAATACCATGACAAAGATAAGCCAATACATATCAATTATAATCATCAATATAAATAGCCTCCATTCACCAATCAGAAACACACAGGCAGAATGGATGAAGGAAACAAAATCCATCAACATGTTGTATAGAAGAACCACATGTAAGTCAAAGGGAAATTCATAAACTGAAAGTCAAAGGATGGAAAATAACACTCCATGTGACAGCAACTCAGAAAAAAGCAGGAATAAGTATACTCTGCAGGCAATGTGAACTGCAAAGGAAGAATGATCAAACGAGATAAAGAAGGTCACTGCATATTTGTGAGGGGAGGACTTCAAAGAGATAGAGAAAATAATCATAATCTCAAAAAGACAAAAAAAAAAACAGAAAGGAAGAATCATGATGTGTGTGTATGGACAGTACAGTTGGGATAGATAATGCCAGGCTTCTACATAATTCTATGAGAGGCAAGATTTGCACTAATGGTGGTTGGACAGAATATTATGTCGGCTTGCAGTACTATGGACAACCACTAGGAAAATAACAAGGCAGAAATTATTAATTATTGAATCTTGGATGTAATTCAGGTATAAAAAATAAGATATGCAAATAGCTAAACTCTTAATTTACTGATAAAAGACATATGGTATAATAATGTCTGTAAGTATAATATCATGTATGCACCTTCTATGATACCAAAACATGAAAACAGTTTGCAATGTATTAATTTATCAAATCCATCTTGTCAAGGTATCTTAAAACTGTCTCATTGATATTTGTACTTCAATACAACAAAAACAAAAAGAATAAAATGTGGTTTATGGTAAAAAAATAAATAAAAATAAAATAAAATTTCTGAATTCTGTTAAAATTATAGCACTACATTTCCAACAAAAATGAACTTTTTGCACAAGAAATATGAATAAAATCATACCAAGATACAAAAAAAAAATAACACTATTGAACAACCAATGGGTCATAGAGGAAATTAAAGAAGGAATTAAACAACATGTAGAATCAAACAAAAATGCAGGTACAACTTTCCAGAAAATATGGGACACAATAAAAAGAGTTACTTAGAAAAGAAATTCATAGTGGTGAATTCTCACATCAGGAATAAAGAAAGCACAAGTAACCAATCTAATGCTGCAGCTGAGCTTGCAAAAAAATAGCTCAAGTGAAACAAAATGCCCATAAAAGGAGGGATTTACAGAAATCAGAACAGTAATCAGTGATATGGAGACTAATAAAACTGTGGAAAGAATTAACGAATCAAAGACTTGATTGGTTCTTTGAAAGAATAAATAGAATCAGCAAAACCATAGCCAAACTTACCAATAAAAGGAAAGAAAACAATGCATACAATAAGCACTGAAAAGGGTGAAAGCACTACTGATCATATAGAAATTCAGATCATCAATACCTACTTTTAAAAACTTAACTTTCACCGCATGGAAAACACAGAATTACCCATACTGAATCAAGAAGATATAAAAATCCTCAATATCCTAGTATCAGTCAATGAAATTGAAAGAAACAAAACCAAAAACTTACAAGAAAGAAATGCCCAGGTCTTGATGGATTAACAGCTGAATTGTAAATGAATTTAGGGGAGATTCAGTGCTAATATCCCTCAAACTCTTCATTGAACTTGAAAGGGAAGCAATCCTCTCTAACTCATCTTGGAGGCAAGTGTTACTCTGATACCAAAACCAGAGAAAGGCAGAAACCAAAAAGAAAAAAAAAAAAAAACAAAAAACTACTGGCTGAATTTTCTATGAACATACATGCAAAAGTCCTCAATAAAGTACTAGCAACTAAATGCAGCAAATCATCAAGAAAATTATACACCATGACAAAGTGGGATTCACCTTAAGAATACAGAGATGGTTCAACATTAGCAAATCAATAGATATAATACACTATAGCAACAGAGCCAAAGACAAAAACCACAGGTTCATCTCATTTGATGAAGATAAAGCTTTTGATAATGTCCAACACTCATGCATGATAAAAACACTACAAATATTCAACTATTTGATATGGAAAGTTATCCTTTGTTCATGGAATGGATAAGAAAAAGCCAGCATAGTGAAGATAGCCATACTCCCCAAACTGTCATACAGACTTTATGTAATCCTGATCAAAATACCATTAGCATACCTTACAGAAATAGAGAAAATCTTCCAAAATTTCATGGAAGCAGAAGAGACCTATAATAATAAATGAAATCCTGGGCAACACATACAAGGCAGGAGGCAATACAATCTTTGTGTTGAACTTATATTGCAAAGCTACTATAATAAAATCATCATGGTACTGGCAGAAAACAGATGTGAGCATCTGTGAAACATATTACAAGATGCAGACACAACTACAAACACACTCAGCCACTTTACTTTGACAAAGGGGCCAAGCATGTTCACTGGAAGAAAGATAGCCTCTTCAATAAATGGAACTGGAAAAACTGGCTTTCCATTTGCTGAAGATTAAAACTAGACCCATGTCTATCACTATGCACTGAAGTCTCAATGGACTAAATATTAAAAGAGAAACACTAAGTCTACTGGAAGATAAGGTAGGTAAAAACCTTGAAGATACAGGTGTATGCAGAGAGGTGGTGAACAAAATCCAAACTGCATGAAATACTTTAAAAAAAATTAAGAACTGTGATCTCATCTTTCTGAAAAGCTTTTGTACATCAAAAGAAATTACCAGGACTGGGGATATAGCTCAGTGTCATAAGCACCATTTTGGCAAGCACAGTCCTGAATTCAATCCCTAGTATCAGAAAAAAAAAAAAACAAAACCCAAATCGCTAACAGATTAAAAAAAAAAAAACCCACGAGGTGGGAAAAACTTTAGCCATCTGTCCCTCAGACACATGGCTTCTATCTAGAATATATAAAGATTTAAAAAAATTAGGGCCCCACAATTCAAAGACCCAATAAAAACGGGCATCTGAGAGGAATACACACTTTTTAGATGAAGAAATACAAATTACAAATAAAAATATGGAAAAATATTCGACATTGTTACTAATTTGAGAAATGCAGATTTAAAAAACGAGATTTTATCTCAGCTCAGAAAGAACAGCTATCTTCAGTAAATCAAACAATAACTTCTAGTGATAATATGGGAGAAAAGGAACTCTTCTCTACTATTTGTAAGAGTGTAGACTGGTACAACCAGTACCAGTAGACATCAGTGTGAAGATTGGTCAAATACTTGGATTAGATGTCCCATCCAACCAAGCTCTTCCCCTTCGGGCATTTTCCAAGAAAAATGAAAACCATCATGGCAGAACAATATATATGCACCTATATAAGCACATTTTGTAGTTGTTAAATCTTAGAAACAACCCAGATGTACATTAACTGAGGAATGGATAAAAAAGATGTGGTATTGTTATACAACGAAGTATTACTCAGGTTTAAAGAAAGAAAAACTTGAGGCTTTTATGTATAAGTGGATGAAACTACAGATCATACTCATAAATGAAATAAATTAGATCCAGATGTGTAAACATTTTATTGTCTCCTTGGACTTGAAAGAATACATAGCCTTATGAGTTGTTCAAGAACAATATGACATAAATTCTCTTTGTAGGCCATAATAATCAATCTTATCTGTATTAGAAAAAGAAGTTATAGCTACAGGGGGGGAGTTTGAGTTCCACTTCATTACCCCATTGATGCTTTGTATAATAAGTTTTAACAGAAAGCATCACTATCAGTAACATTTACCTTGTTATGCGGATTTGGCTCCCTTTTGTGACAGGGATACTTATAACAAAAAAGGGAAGAAGACTTATGTTGTCATTGTATCTTCATGTTGATCGCCAAGCTTCAGCCATACAGAGTAGTTAGCTTCTGGGGTGACCGGAACAGTATTGTCTCCAGTGGTGGCCCTATCTCATTCAGGATCTACTGAATCTGGTGGTTTGGATATTGCTGAATGATCCACCTTGGGCTGTTGACTGGTGGATTTAAGGCATAATTTCTTTTTTTTTTTCCATTTATTTTTATTTTATTAAAATACAAATGTCAATCAGACAGTTTCAAGACACCTTAACCATACAGAGTCGATGAATTAATACATTGCAAACTGTTTTCATAACGTTTTGGTACTGTACAAGGTGCATACATGAAATTATATTTACAGGTTTTTTTATAGCTGAATTATATCAAAGATTCAA
>PVKA01016854.1:35610-47140 GCA_004027165.1 Ctenomys sociabilis | reverse complement strand
CCGGCCTGAAACCTCAGGACCCACTCACCAGCACCTCCCCGGATCCCCTGCCCTGAAGCCCGCTGAATGAGTGGGAATTTCCCTGATTCCCTGGGCATCAAAGTCCAGTGAGTGTAGAACTCCAGGCCCGCCTTGCCAGAGAGACATTTCCGAGGGATTCCCTGCCCTCCCAGCCCCAGTGGCCCGGTGAGAGCTCCAGGCACACTGTGCCAGAGAAACATTTCCAGTAGATTGCTGTTCCCACCCCACAGCCCCAAACACAGTGCATGCCGAAGGGTCTTTCCTCAGCAATCCCCGGTTCCACACCACAGCCTGAAACCCAGTGCAACCTGGCCTGTGAGTGAGAGCTCCAGGCCTGTCACACCTGAGGGAAATTTCTCAGCAATTCCTGGTCCTGCGTCACAACCCAAAACCCAGTGCAGCCTGGCCTGTGAGTGAGGGCTCCAGGCCGATGCACCAGAGCGACCTTTCCCAGCCTTCTCAGGTTCTGGCCTGCAGACCTGGACTCAGCACAGGCTGGCTGACCCAGTAAAGCCTACTCGGTGAATAAGATCATCCACTATCCTTTTGTGAGCCCAGAAGACCCAACAAAGCCCAGGCCCGCCCACCTAGAGAGCGACCTGCCTGACACAGGAGAGCTGAACCCGGCAATTTTCTGGATCCTCGCCCCAAAGCCAGCTAAGACAGGTAATTTTCATTACTTCCTCTGCATCCCAGTTTGGTTCATGCTTGCCTGAACAGGGAACCGACAGAGGGGAACCAAAGGAGCTGCAGCAATGAAGGAGCTGAACACAACAGCTAGATCCAGAATAGGCATACCTGGATAATCTCAAACTTAATAGACTGGCACATGAATCTCATAACAAGCTATTGTTATAGCTGCACCAAAGCTCCACACCAAAGGTCAAAGGTCAGTGCTATACAAAATGACAAAGAGAAGGGGAAAAATGCAATCCCAGACCTGGAGTCCACCAGTAAGGACAGAGGACACTAGCTCAGCTGAAATGAATTAATTAACATATACAGCACCAAAGGAAAAACAGCAGAAAGGTATAGAGGAAATAAAATGAGAAGTAATTCCCCAAATTAAAAAAGTAATATCTGAATACATAGTATCTGAAATAAAGAATGAATTGCAGAAACACTGGGTGGAAAAACTATGCTCACCCAGAACAAGTGCAGAGAGCACTATTCCAGCTGAAATATATGAATTAAAAACATCTAAAGCAAAGACACAACAGCAGAAAGATCATGAAGAACTCAAAGCAGAAATAAGTTCTGAAATCAAAAAAGAATTCTCTAAAAAAAAGAATTCTTTGAAATCATAGCATCTGAAATACAGATTCTATATCCAGAAATGTTTAGAGGAAACCCAACTTGGAAGAAACACTGCAGAAAAAGAATTAATAATTACCTCTAAAGAAGACATGGATAAAAAAATTGAGGAGATCAGAAATATGATGGATTCATTGAATGAGTAATACATAAAAGAAATAGAACACATGAAACACAGTCAAAGAGATATAGAAGAACTAAAAATAGCAATCACGAGTCTACAAATCTGTCTGAGTGAAAGCGAAGACAGAGTTTCAGATCTTGAAGATGCCGGAGCAGCTAGTGAAAAGGCGAGAAAGGATCTCTTAAAAACAACGAGAATGCAGGAAAAAATAATCCATCACCTGAAAGATGATGCCAGGATGAACAATGTGAGAATAATTGGTATCAAAGAGAATAAAGGAGCCAATACAAATGACATAAAAAGAATTTGGGGAGAAATAATCACAGAAAACTTCCCAAAATATGAAGAAACAATCCAACATTCAGGTCACCGAAGTATACAGAACACCAAATAACTTCAAACCAAGTAGAAACACAACGAGATATATAATAGTTAAGATCCCAGAAATTCAACACAAAAATAATATACGGAAAGATGCTAGAGAGAAGAAAGAGCTCACATTCAAAGGAAAACCCATCAGAATTACAGCCGACTTCTCTACACAAACAGTGAAGGCAAGGAGAGCAGGGAGCAGAGTTCTTCAAGTCCTACAGGAAAACAAATTCCAGCCCATACTATCATGCCCTGAAAAACTCTCCTTCAAGTTTGGTGGAGAAGTGAAATACTTCCAGGACAAAGAACAACTAAAGGATTTCATGATGACAAAGCCATCCCTTCACAGGCTGCTGAAAGATGTTCTAGAGAGAGACCACAATGATCAGAACTCCATGAATGAGAATGGAAGTAACCCACTAAACAGGACAGACAGTTAAACACAGGTTACAAAGGAGTAAACAACACCAGGTAAATATCATGGCAAACATAAGTCAGCACATTTCAATTATAAACATCAATGTAAATGAACTCAATTCTCTAACTAAGAGAAATAGACAGGCACACTGGATTAGGAAACAAAATCCAACAAGAAACACATTTAACTCAAAATGACATTCATAGGCTCAAACTCAAAAGAAGGAAAAGAATAATACATGCCCAGCACCTCAGAAAAAAGCAAGAGTAGCAATTCTGTTCTCTGACAGTCTCAACTTCAAACCAAGAATGATCAAACGACACAGAGAAGGCCACTATACATTGGTCATGGGAAAAATTCAAGAGCAAGAGGCAAAACTCATAAATATCTATCCACCAAACACAGGAGCACCCAACTCTGTAAGACAAATCTTAAGGGAAATGAAAAAATTAATGTCTAAGAACAGAATCTTAACAGGAGACCTTAACACCCCCTTATCTCAAAAAGATAGATCAACCAGACAAAATATTGGCAAGAAAGTAGCAAAGTGAACCAGACCTTGGAACAAATGGACCTCGTGGACATATACAGAGTGTTCCACCCAGTCACCACTGAATAAACACTTTATTCAGCTGCACACGGGTCATTTTCCAAAATAGACCACATAGTAGTCAAGAGGTCATGCCTGAGTATATGCAAGAAAGTAGAAATTATCCCATGCATACCATCTGACCACAATGCAATGAAACTGGAAATAAATGACAAAAGAAGTAGAAAAACCCACTAAATTCATGGAAACTAAACAACACCCTGCTCAGCAATGAATGGGTCATAGAAGAAATTCAACAAGAAATTCAACAATATCTACAATTCAATGAAAATTCAAGTACAACTTACGGGAATTTATAGGATATGATGAAAGCAGTTCTTATAGGGAAAATCATAGTATGAACTCACACATTAGGAAAACAGAATGGGAACAAATTAGCACCCTAATGTTGCATCTCTGACAACTAGAAAAAGAAGAGCAAACAAAACACAGAGTGCAAAGACGGGAAGAAATCATAAAGATTAGAGCAGAAACTAATTCAATTGAGATGAAGAAAACAGTTCAAAGAATCCACAAATCAAAACGCTGGTTCTTTGAAAAACTAAATAAAGTTGATAAGCCTCTTATCATCCTCATCAAAAAGAGGCAAAAGAAAATTCAAGTACAAGCGATAAGGAATGAAAAGGGTGAAATCACCACAGACCCAGCGGAAATTCAGAAGATTATCAATAGTTACTTCAAGAATCTTTACGCTCATAGAATAGAAGGCACAGAAGAAATGGACAGATTCCTTGAAAGGTAAAAATTACCAAAACTGAATCAAGAAGTTATAACAACTCTCAATAAGCCCATAACAGCCAATGAAATACAAAACGTAATAAAAAGCCTACCAAAAAAGAAAAGTCTAGGTCCTGATGGATTCAAAGAAGAATTCTACAAGAAATTTATAGAAGATATAATCCCCACACTCCACAAATTCTTCAATGAAATTGAAAAGGAAACAGTCCTCCCAAAATCATTTCTGGAGGCAAGTATAATACTGATTCCAAAACCAGGGAAAGACACAACCAAAAAGGAGAACTACAGGCCAACCTCCCTCATGAACATAGATGCCAAAATACTCAACAATATCCTGGCAAATAGGGTACAGCAAATCATCAAGAAGATCATACACCTTGACCAGGTAGGATTCATCCCAGGAATGCAAGGATGGTTCAATATTCAAAAATCTATAATTGTAATACACTATATTAATAGACTGAAATCTAAATACCACATGATCATCTCAATTGATGCTTTTGACAAAGCTTTTGACACAGTCCAACACTCATTAATGTTCAAGGTCCTACAAAAAACTGGAATAGATGAACTCTACCTTAACTTGATAAAAGCCATCTATGACAACCCAAAAGTTCATATAATCCTAAATGGGGAAAAACTGAAATCTTTTAGTCTTAAATCAGGTACAAGACAAGGATGTCCTTTATCACCCATCCTATTCAATATAGTCTTGGGATCCTTAGCGACAGCCACTAGAAAAGAGGGAGAAATAAAGGGAATAAGAATAGGTAAAGAAAAAGTTCAATTATCACTATTTGCAGATGACATGATATTTTACTTGGAAGACCCTAAAATTCCATCAAGAAGCTACGAGAACTGATACGGAAATTCAGTAGCATAGCAGGATACAAAATCAGTACTCAAAAGTCAATAGTATTCCTCTACACAGTTACCAAGCACACTGAAAGGGAAACAATAGAAACAATACCTTTTACAATAGCACCGCCCAATATGAAATACCTTGGGATTCACTTAACCAAGGAAGTCAAAAATCTTTTCATGGAAAATTAACAACACCCTAAGAAAAGAGATTATAGAGGATTTCAGAAAATGGAAAGATATTCCATGCTCCTGGATAGGAAGAACCAACATGGTGAAGATGGCCATACTCCCAAAATTGCAGTACAGATTTAATGCAATCCCTATCAAACTACCACCAACATACCTCCCAGACCTAGAGAAATCATTCCTAAAATGTATTTGGAACCACAAATAACATAGAATAGCAAGGGCAACCTTGGCCAATCAAGACAAGGCAGGAGGCATCACAATTCCTGATTTGAAATTATACTACAAAGGCACTGTGATAAAAATCACCATTGTATTGGCAACAAAATAGATCTCAGGACCAGTGGAATAGATTAGAAGATGCAGAGGCATCTACAATCACAGTCAGCCATCTGATCTTCGACACAGGGGCTAACCACTGGAAGCTCATTGGAAGAAAGGTAGCCTCATTAACAAATGGTGCTGGAAAACATGGCTCTCTATACAACGAAAACTAAAACTTGACCCAGCTCTATTACCATGCACTAAGTTAAAGTCAAAATGGCTTTAAGATCTAAACATTAAAACAGAAACACTCAATCTCCTGGAAGAGAAAGTAGGAGGAACTCTTGAAGACATAGGGGTAGGTAAACAGTTCATGATCAAACATGGGAAGCACTTGAAAGAATCAACAACTGGGATCAGCTCTTCTTAAGGAGCTTCTGCATGTCAAAAGAAATTGTCAACAGAGTGAAAAGACAACCCACAAATTTTGAAAAAATCCTGACTAATAAGCAATCAGACAGAGGTCTACGGTCTAGAATATATAAAGAACTAAGATATAACAAGGCCCTCAAATTTAAAGACCCAATTCAGAAATGGGCATCTGAGATGAATACACACTTCTCAGAGGACGAAATTAAAGAAGCGAATAAATATATGAAAAAATGCTCCACATCGCTAGTCATCCATGAAATGCAAATAAAAACAACACTGAGATGCCATCTCACTCCAGAAAGAATGGCTATCATAAGGAAATCAATCAACAACAAATGTTGGAGAGGTTGTGGGGAAAAGGAAACACTTCTCCACTGCTGGTGGGAAAGTAAACTGGTACAACCATTGTGGAGGTCAGTGTGGAGACTACTGAAAACAGTAGGACTAGAAATCCCATTCATGCCGGCTATCCCCCTATTGGGAATTTTCCCAAAGGATCTGGAAACATTGTATCATAGAGATATATGTGTACCTATGTTTATAGCAGCGCAATGTGTGATAGCAAAATCTTGGAAACAACCAAGATGTCCATGACATGAGGAATGGTTCAAAAAGATGTGGTATTTCTACATAATGGAGTATTACTCAGCTGTTAAGAATGATAGGTGTGAAGCATTTATACTGAAGTAGATGCCACTTGAACATATACTCATAAGTGAAATAAACCAGACACACATGTGTAAATATCATATAGTCTCCCTCGTATAACAAGCGAAAAGCAGAAATACAAAAGGAAACGCACAACAACAACTAAAATCAATTGAGTCCGATAAGCCAAAATGAATGGCATATGCTGCAGGATACTCATCTGCTTTTCTTCTGGATGTTCAACAACCTAAGTTCACAGATCAAACTTAATAGAAGAGCCACAAGGCCAGCCAACATTTTGGCCCTAGCCTTTCAAGGTCAGCGAAGACTCAGGACATAGGAGAACCTGTACTGCAACATCATGAAACTCAGTTGAGTTCCAAATTTTCTGAAGAAAGAGATTATGGAGCCACAGGGGAAAGAGATTGATGATGTATTGTGTGCCTGGGGAGAGTCACATGGAGAGAAACTTTCTCTCAGGCTCTCACAGAAAGCAAACTGATCAAGCATTTGCTATGACTCATTCACATGGATAACACAGACAACAGATCTACAGAATAAGGTACAGGACTACATGATAAACCCTGAGGGGACTTCACTGACCTCATAACAAACAAAAAGTACATGTTTGGTGTTTCTGTTTTGCTCTATCTAGGTCTTAACAATCCAAAAGAAAAGTATAAAAATGAGGTATAAATCGTGGGGTCATAATAATATGTTGGGCTGTAAATGGCTACAGTTGACAACTTCTTCAGATAACTCACTATTCTTGTGGAGTGCTGGACTGTGTTGGATTGTTTCGTCGAGTTCAGGCACCTAAGTTAGTTGAATGACAATGGAGTGCCCATGTTTGACAGATGTAGACAAAGGAAGGGGTATAGAAATGAAGAATCATGATGTGTGTGTATGGACAGTACAATTGGGATAGATAACGCCAAATTGGGATAGATAACGCCGTGGTTCTACATAATTCTATGAGAGGCAAGATTTTCACTACTGGTGGTGGCACAGGATATTATGTCGAGTTCTAGTACTATGGACAACTACTAGGAGAATATCAAGGTAGAAAGTATTAATTATTGAATCTTTGATGGAATTCAGGTATAAAAAATAAGTGAACAGCTACACTCTCTTAATTTACTTATAAGAGACATACGGTGTTATAATGTCTGGAAGTATAATATGTATGCACCTTCTATGATACCAAAACTTTATCTAAACATTTTGCAATGTATTAATTTATCAAATCCATCCTGTCAAGATATCTTAAAACTATCTCATTGATATTTGTACTTCAAGAAAAGAAAAATTAAAAATAAATAAGTAAATAAATAACAGATTTGAAAGAGATAAAAAATAAAAAAGAAAATAGAATAGCCAGTCCTATTTTTTTCTGTGTTCCTATTCCTTTTTTCTGTTACTGAATGTGATTTTGCATCCTTCGAATTTCAGTCTATGAATTTCTTTTTGAATTAAATGTATTTCTTATATGTAACACATTGTTGTATCTTGCTTTTTGATCCATTCTGCCAGTCTGTGTCTTTGATTGGTGAAGTGAGTCTATTAACATTGATGGTTATAACACATGCATTGGTTTAACCTCATTATGCTGTTTTCTTGTTGTTGAGATTTGAACATCTCATTCTGCTGCATATACTTTTAATGGAATTTTTATTTTCCTGGATATGTACTTGAATCTGTCTTATAGATTCCATTTCTTTCCTCTAGTGGACATTCAGAGCTTCTACATTCTCCTAAGCGCCTCTGTTTTTTTCTAAACAGCCCCTGGTCTTCTCTAAAGTCATTTTTCTTCCCACTCTGTGTAATTTTTTGCCTAGTTTGGTGGATTCCTTCTGTTGGCGTTTATGGAGGTGTATTCCGTGTTTTCTTTTTCTAGAATGTACTTCCAAAGATTTTGATGTGCTCTTCTGGTGGTTGTAGATTGCCTTTGGTGTAGTTTGTCATAAAACTATCTTATTTCTTCATCATTTTTGAAAGAGTTTTTCAGGGTACATCAATCTGGGTAGGAGGTCATATTCCTCTAGAGCTTGAAGTACTCCATTCCATGCTCTCTAATTGAATGTTTGTGCCAAGAAGTCAGCTGTGATTCTGATAGGCTTTTCTTTTTAGGTAGGTGATTTGTTTTTGTATAACAGATTTTAATATTTTATTTTTCCATTGAATTTCTGGAATCTTAGCAATAGTATGCCTGGTGCATTTTTCTTATTATTAACTTCAATTCTATAAATCTCATTTAACTGTATTTTATTTATTTATTTATTTTGTAGGACTGGAGATTGAACTCAGAATCTTGCACTTGCCAGGCAGGTGCTTATTCTACTGAGCTACATCCCGAGCTCCCTTAACTGTACTTTAAATGTTTCTTCCATACCTGGGAAGTTTTCTGCCATGGCTAACTCAGTTTTTTTTTTTTTTTTTATGTCATTTGTGCTCCTGGTTGCTTTTTGATTAACTCCAATCAATATCAAGTTATTCTTATTTCCATCATCTATTAGCTGCTGAATTGTTTTCTCATGGACCCTTGCTATTGTTGAGAAATCTTCCTTTTTATGATCAATAACTGAAAGCATGTCTTCCATATCTGAGATTTGAACATCTCATTCTGCTGCATATACTTTTAATGGAATTTTTATTTTCCTGGATATGTACTTGAATCTGTCTTATAGATTCCATTTCTTTCCTCTAGTGGACATTCAGAGCTTCTACATTCTCCTAAGCGCCTCTGTTTTTTTCTAAACAGCCCCTGGTCTTCTCTAAAGTCATTAAACATGGCTTCCATTATGGACCCTATTTCTGCAGTTATTTGAGAAATTATATCTGATTTGATTTTTTTCTCTATACTCATTAAATTGGCTTGTTTGGCTTTCAGACTGTCCCAACATGTTGGCTTCTGGATGTACATTTAGTGAGCAGGATGTCTGGGTTTGCATCTTGCTTAACTCTTATTTTCTTTCCCTCCTTTACTTTCCTTTCTTTCTCTTCTCTTTCCTCTTCCTCCTCCTCCTCCTTCTCCTCTCTCTCTTTCTCTCTCCCCCCCCGTTTAATTCCTGAGCTGATGCATGTAAATTGCCTATGGTGACTTACTTTGCTTTATTGATAGTATTTAGAACTTTTTGGAAATGAATACTTCTCAGAGTTGTCCTCCAGATGTAGCTGGTTTTTGGGTTTTGAGTCTGTTGCAAGGTCCTACCTCTTCAATTTGTTGGAGATGAGAAGTTGCTGTCTGCTTGGTCCAGCCCCTGGGTCTTTGTTCCACCATATCTTTTATGTCCCTTAGTCAATCTCAGTCTTGGAATACTAGGGAAAATAGCTGTTTAAAGCAATTATATCACTTTTGGTTAAAGTGGTACCTTATTGATAACAATAGCATCAAATATAAACTAGAACATGACAAACTGAGATAACCATTAATTTGCCATTTTTAACTGTATGAATTAAATTTGTGATTATATAACAAAATCTAAAACAATTCAGAAGAAAACCATACACAACATTTAAGTCCTCAATATGTCAATTTTACCCTCAAGGATTAAAATTTAAAAGAGGTTAGGGAAAAATAGAGAAGTATAAGAGAAGAAGCAAGGCAGGAGGATGAAGGGCTCTCTGTTCTTCTATGTCAAGCAGTTTTTGTTTAATGAAATTTGGTACACCAAGAGTCAGCACATATATTTGCACCTGTTATCTCTTCTTATTGAGTTGCTTCCTTTACAAGTGTGTAGTGACTTCTCTTGTGCTCACTTCAGATTCAAGTCCATTTTATCTGAAAGTAGGATATGAACTCCCACTTGCTTTTGGTCTTTAGCTGTACAAAGTATCATTTTCTATACTTTCATTTTCAGTCTATTCATTTCTTTGTGGATGAACCATGTTTCTTGGAGGCAATAGATAGATGATTTTTTTTATCCATTCTGCTGGTCTGTCTTTTGTTCCCTGTATTTAGGGCAGGGTCTACAGGGTCTACAGGGTCTCACTATGTAGATCGAACGTGTAGGGATTCTCCTGTTTTCAGCCTCCCAAGCACTGGGATTACAGGTGCACACCACCACACACAGTCTCAATCACTGTCTCAGTGTGCTCCAGGGGCAAGACAGGCATGGCATGCCAGGGATCCTACGCAGGAGCTTTAGTTCACTGAGCTACCAGGCTGGCTTTAGTGTGTCTTTCGATTAAAATAATTTGCATGGAGTATTATAATTCAGAAATATTCACTGGTTCCTGTCATTACATTTTTTGTCAATGCCAGTTCCTTTCTATTTCGTTTTGTTGAACTACTGTCCCAGTTAGATGTGTTATTTCCTTTGAGCTCTTTGGTGATGTTGGCCTTGTTGGGTCAACTTTGGATTCCCTTGAATATTTGTGTGCAGTGCTGTCATGGTAATTATATATTTCTTTAGATTCTCTGCTTTTAGAAATCTTTCATTTCTCCATCAATTTTGAAGGAAATTTTTTTCTAGATATAGTGATTTGCATTGGCAATTTATTAGGGTTTGAGAGACTTCATTCTACATTTTGGCCTTTATGATTTGTGTTGAGAAATCTGCTCTTACTCTGATAGCTTTCCTTTATGCATTATTAGATATTTTTTCTCTAATGGCTTGTAATATTCTGTTTTCTGTGATTTTTAATATAATTTTTTATGGAGATGTTCATTATTCTTCATTCATTTGGGGTTCTAAATGTCTTATTTACTTAGGTATTGTTATGGTTTGTGTCTCGTTGTCCACGCAGAGCCTCATGTAGTATGGGGAGACTTCTAGAGTTTGTGGTTAACTCATTATCCTCTGTGATTGTGGGTGTGAGTACTGCAGCCAGCTTGGGGCGGAGAGCCTGAATGCAACTTACGGGACACAGACTTGATCTCTGCAGCCACTGCTGCTGCTGCTCCTCCCTTGATCTCTCTGCTCTTTGCTACCCCTCTGCCTTGGAGACAGCTGAGTACGGACTGTTGGGCCTTTGTCCCAGCACTGAGAGAAGAGTGAGTAAGACAGGTATTTTAGTCTCTAGATTTGGAAAAATTTCTGCAATGATTTTGTTGAAAAATTTTTTATACGTTTAGTTTCTTCTTCAATTCCACTTTGATTCCTATAAGACTTAGGCAGTTCTTTTGGAGCTATCTTGGAACTCATGAATAAGTTTTTTTTTTTTTTCTTTTATAATTTCTTGTTTTTAAAGTAAAACAGAGTACGTGATTTACTCTATCATTCTTGTCTGCAAGTCCTGATATTTTGTTTGGAATAGTCAGGTCTAGTGGCGTGACATTTTTATGTAGATTTACTTTTCATTTGTGCTTGCCTTTTTTCATAATCTCTAATTCTTTACAAAAATGGTCATTCATATCCTGTGTTATCTTCTTTAACTTACTATTTTTGTTTTCTGTTTCTTTCTTTCTTTCTTTTTTTTTTTTTTTTTTTTTTTTTTTTTTTTTTTTTTTTTTTTTTTTTTTTTTTTTTTTTTTTTTTTTTTTTTTTTTTTTTTTTTTTTTTTTTTTTTTTTTTTTTTTTTTTTTTTTTTTTTTTTT
>PVKA01016854.1:0-35510 GCA_004027165.1 Ctenomys sociabilis | reverse complement strand
CTTCCCAAGAGCTGGGATTAGAGGCATGCACCACCATGCCCAGTCTCAATTGCTGTCTCAGTGTGCCCCGTGGCAGGGTGCTTTAATATGCAGAGCTACTTGGCCGGCCCTTATTCTTGTTTTCTTTCTGCTTGCTGAATATCTTAATTATTAAATCCTCTATTTGCTTAATTATATCCCTTTTAGCTTATTGAATACCATATATATTTGCTTACTTATTTCTACTTTAATCAGCTTTTCAGGAGTTAAGGGTTTTTGGAGACATCTCAATGTCTTATTTTCCCATGCTTTTAGCGATTTTGTGCTGGGGATTGAAGATCACTACTTCCAATCTTTGCACAAACTTCCCCAGTGATAACAGTGAATCCACACTCTCAGAAAAGCCTGATAAGAACTACAGACACAGTCAGTGATGGGGCCAAGACCCTAACTCAGAGCTGAGCTTCAAGCTGATATTTCATGGTATGAATATGTCCTGCAGGACATGTTTCTAGGCCATAAAGCAAGTTATCAAGACATAAAATGCCTGAGAGTCTTAAGCAAGGACCCAGTGTTGGAAAGAATTATTCAGTTCTGCAGTTATTTATTGGTGGGTTAACATGGAACATTGATTATGTGTATATAAGAGGTACTTTACTTTGGTATCCGCATCTTTCCCCCAGGCCTTTGCTTTTTATTTTGAGATAGAATCTTGTCAAATTACCTGAGGTAGGCTTGAACTCTTGATCTTCCTGCCTAAGATTCCCAAAGTGCTGTGCTCACTGGTGTGTACCACCATGCCAGGATGGATTCTTAAACCTGATACCAGTGCAAACGCTGACTTTCCCTTTGCTCCTCAGCTGAAATCCCCCACCTGGCAGGACCCATCTGTGTAGGGGTGTAGGGTGGGTGAGCTGAGCCCCATGCAAAACTGCTTCCTTCTCAGAGTGTCTGGCTTCCAGTGGCTGAGTGGAAGGGTTTGGGGTGGGGATTCGAATAGCGGTGCCTCCCCAGGAGCCAGAAACTACCACTTTGGGATACCTTTTCCCAGCAGTCCCAGGGCCACCTGGCTTCCCTGCATCCTTGACTTTATGCTTTCCATCCCTCTAGCCCACACTCTGTGCCCCTCCTGTTCCTAGCATGGAGCCAAGAGCTACTCTCTGGTATTCACATTGCTTGAATTTATGGAAAAGCCCTTGGGGAGCAATCTTCCAGGGTCTAGATATCCATTGTAGAGACTGACAAAACATAACTTCCTCCCACATAGTCTGTATTTTAGCAATTTTATGAAGAAAGCTTCAGGTTTTCTACATGAAGATGGAAAGAAAAGCCCCGTTGTTAGGTTTTGCATGAGTCTCAGGAACAGGAAGCACTCCCAGGCCCTTGCAAGCTATAGTTACCAACCAGGTGGCACCACAGATTCAAGCTCTCCTTGCCAGAGACTGGGAATATGGTTAACTAGGTGTCTGGGGCTCTTGGCAGCAACATTTATTTTTGGACAAAAATGTACATAAATGGTAAGTATATTTGTAGCCATAAGAGTCTCTGCTTTGTAATAACCATGTTAATGTTCTCATAAAAAGATATGGGGCAAGCAGAAAGTGACAGAAAGGCTGATTAGCATTTTATGACAGAATTCAGCTGCATGACAAATAGCTCACTGGTTTTATAGCCCAGTGAATTCTACTTTCAAACACCAGAGGTGCTGAGGTGTTTCATTCATTATTATTTTTTTATATTTAACTATGAAGGTATCCCAAGTACTTTGTAGAAAAATGGAATACAATTATAATAGTAAATATAGTGATTATTACTGGTGTTTATTAATGCTCTAATCCATTTCAGAATTTCTGTAAAAGTTATTTGTCTTTAGTTTTTTTTGTTACTGTATTTTTAAATACATATTGATATAGAAATAGAGGAAATATTTAGATAGTATACATCAATATTCTAATTATGTGATGAATGTTACAAAATTCATTTTTGCCATTAATTCTCCCCAATTTTAGGGACAGCTTATGGAGTGCATTAATTCTGGATGGTAAAGGGGGAGTGACTTCCCCTTTGTTTGAGGTTCCAGAGTCTCAATTATGAACTCTTTACACCTGCAGTTTTGAATGGAAACAGGTGGAAAGAGGCAGGAGAGGGACCTTGCTTAATTCAGGAAATTGTTGCTGAAAAATGATTCAACAGCTGGTTTTCTCATCTACAGATATAGGAATCACCCCAGGTTTCCCTAATTGCCACTGGTAGATGAAGATATTAACTCTCATTTCAGTAGGAATATGATATTAATATATCAAAATTACCAGCATTTAAAAAAGAAAGACCTCCTTACAATTTTATCTTCCTAATAAAACTGATAATATGTATTTAAATAGAGAGGATGCAAAATCTAACCTTTTCTTTGTATTCAACCAATATACTCAGCAATATTGGAAGCTCACCTTGTATTTAGCGTCATACCAGGCAGCTGGAGATAAAAGAAGACAATCTTTTCCTGACCTCCAAGGAGTCAATCCATTTGAAAAGTCAAGATGATTGAATGAAACATTTAATGAGCAATGTGGTGTGATATAATAAAATGCCAAAGTATGTGGATAAAAATGATGTAGTCACCATGATCTTGATTACATCTGTAATTTAGATTGATAATACTTTATACATTTTAGCTGATGACAAACATTGGCTGCATTGAGAGTTGGGAGATGTTCTCCTTGTTGCCACTTTCAATAAACCACTTAACATTTCTTTTTTTCCAGGTTAAACAAGGACATGGGACTACATGGCTTTCAGTGGGCCTTCCCATTTGGAATTTTAAAAGATCAGACTCTGGGTACTCTCATCACAATTTATTGTTTCCATGGAGCTGGGAGCAAGAGACAGCTGGAAAGCCCTTCTCCAATGTAACAGTGTTTAAAATATATCCTGATAAATGGGGTTACAGGACTTCAGTTCTAAGAAGCTGTTGTGCCTGGCCTGGATGAGGGTGGGACATTGCCCTTGGCTTCAAGACCTGGAAGGAAGATGTATCTGAAGGTGCCACTCAGAGCACAATGGAATGATGATTCTAGAAGTCTGGTTTACTAAAGAGTCAGTTTTCAGGTTCTGGATAGAGATAGAAAGTAAGTGAGGTACAAGTACACAGAAATCAGAGCAGAATCTGAAGAGCTGATCTGAGCCATGGAGAAACAGGTTAAGGACAGGTTAAGGAGAGACACTTGTGGACAGATCCCTGATCCATGAACTAGTTCCTAGGTGAGCACTATGGAATGCATTTTCTTTCTTTCTTTTTCTTTTTGCAGAACCGGGTATTGAACTCAGGCTCTTGAGCTTGCCAGGGAAGTGCTTATTTCACTGAGCCATCTCCCCGGCTGGAAGGCATTTTCATACACCACTTCATGTGGACTTGGCTTTTCCCTATGAGTGTAAAGATATATAAGTTCATTATTTTCTCTTGCCTTATCCTTCTCATGGGCAGGGGCAAGTGTTTGAAATTATGGTCAGCTAAGGTTGAGCCAGTTCAGAGTTTAGTTGTGAAGATTTCTCAATTCTGTACTTAAGGTCTCTTCCTTACCCAATCTCCTCTATTACCATCACAGTGATTTTTATACAGTTCATAGCTTCTGACCTTGAAATTCCACTGTACAGGAACTTCAATAGCTATTGTAGCCAAAACATAATATTTTAAGATCTTCTGTGTGCTTCAATTTATTTTATTGCTCCAGCTTAGTTCTTAAACCATCTCAACCACTTTTACCATATGAGGATCTTACTTTGTGGTTAAATTATACTCCCTAATGTCTCTTACCACTATGTCTTCATTTAGCTATTTTTCCCATTATGATTTTCCCTATCTAAATTCTACCTAGAATCTAATTGTATCTCAACTTTCCACTGGACACCTCTCCAGAACCTTATCAGATACAATTTGTTTGTGTTTTGAATTTCTGAAGCCATTTCTTTCTTTCCCTCTAAAATTTATTATATGTAAGCAAGTGTCAACCTATCTTAAATTATTATTTATTTAATTGGAATAACTCATTCAAATTGCCCAAGCAATTCTGTCAAAATCCCATTTCAAGCACATTTCAGAAATGCAGCATTTCAAGTGAATACAAATGAATTTCTTTCCTTCTTTCTTTTCCATGGAGTGCTCAATTTTTTCTGCACTAGTTTGTTGAGATTCTTAAGGTTAATATTGGAAGCCTTATTTTGAAAACTTTTTGTATTCAACTTTGTGGCCTTCACATTGTACTCCCAAGGGTTCCAGAGAGCGCACTGTGATTGTTCATGCAGGGCTTCCTCAGCCAGACTGCCTGGGTTCCTGCCTTCTGAAAAAGGACTTGCCCTGTGACTCTCCAACAGCTTGATAATTATGCTCTGATGTATTTCTTCATCTTTAAGATGCTACTATGGCTTGTACCCAGATGTCCCCAAAGTCTGAGGTGCTCACAGGTGGGGCATTCTTAGGTGGCTGAATCTGAGTGTGTGTGAACATGTACTAAGGGTGCGTGAATACGGATTAAGAGCATGATAATGAATTCAGTCCACTGATTAGTTTCACATAGTTCTAGGTATGGATAATGGCTAGGCTTGCTCTTGGTATGGGTGGAAACACCTGAAAGACCCTGCTCTGGAAAGGATGAAATGGAAGTCAGGTCTGCTTCCTTGCTCGTTGCCTCCTCCTCACAAGCTCTTTTGCTTCTGCCAGGCCATTCTGCCATGCTGCCCGGCCTTGCAGCTACAGGAATATGCATTTTGAGTTCATGAACTGTGAGCTGGAATAAACCTTCTCTCCTTTAACTTGTGTTGAGTGTTTTGTCCCAGTGATAGGATAAGGACAAGAGTAAAGATAATGATAATGGTAATCAGTTTGTGGTTCAGCAAGTCAGTTAATTACTTCATTGGTGCTTACAGCAGTGTTGGATGTGTAATAAATGTTAGCTATATGAATTCTTATTTATTCTTAAGCTTAGAATTGAACTGGTCCTTTGAAATGCTTGCTCTCTAGCACCATGTAAGTATTTCTTGGTCAAATTGTGATCCATGTTGATCTTTAAACTGTGATTCTCAGTTAGTCCTACCAAGAGCCACTTTTATCTCGATCTTATATCTGGACAAGGTTTTCTTTTGTTTTGTTTTTACAGTCCCTAATTTCCCACTATCCCCTTGTTCAGAAAAAAAACTTCATTAGGCTCTGACAGGTAGATCCTTTCATTGTCTTACACTGAGAATATTAATGGCTAATATCCCACTTCGCACTTTGGGTGTAGGTTGAGAGGAGCATTTCCATTCTTGGTGGCACTCAGTTATTGGTAGGAGGCATATGGAAACATTTTACTTTTCCCTACAAGATTTAGGGAGAAGATGTAGGGCCTGGTGGAGGAGCAGTTTGATTTGAAAGAGCAAATTCTAACAGCAGCAGAGAGACCAGGGGAAGAGCTGTTAGGCAGCCTTCCAAGTATACCGTACTGTTGAATTCTAACAGCAAAGGGACTCTTCTAAGCACTCACTTCGTAGTCTGAGCCCCTTCAGCACAGGCAGGGGTGCGGAAGGGCCATTGCTGCAGATGCAGCTTGCATAGTATGGCTAGATAACTGGGGAAGTGCAGAGATGAAAAGTAAATTAGAAAAACACAAGTGTGATTCATGCTCTTTGGGATGATTTTCACTCCTATCAAGAGGTTAAATGGTTAAGTGAGTGTGTGCATTTTCCTTTTATTCTCAATGATGAAGCCAAAGTAAGTTGGAGATTACCATTGACCCAGCATGAGGCTGGTCATACAGTGGACAGCAAATGTTAATTGTCTGTGAGATGCCTTAGAATTGTCCTGTGCAGAACAACTTTCTCATGTATGTATACTAATGGCTCCCAGGTTTCTCAAGCGCAATGTGCATTCTAGGTACTGTTTTAATCAATTTTTAAAAGATAAATTATCACTTGCTATTTCTGAGACAGTCTCTTTTTTATGTAATAAAAAAGCAATTGCTTTTTTTTGGAATATCACATTGAGATTTCATATCTTATTCATATTTATCACCAACATTCATTCTTATCTATCACTCACTAGTCCCTTTCAGCCTATTTTTCATTCCCAATGAATATTTGTGCTTTGGAACAATTTTTTCTCGGTTGAGTGTATCTTAGTTTATATACAGTTTGCATTTTTCAAGTTCAATCCTTCTTCCCTTTATATTTTTAAAGCCGTAGGGCTTTGTTTTCCATTTGTAAGTTTTTATCACTCAGAATAACTCCCTCCCTACATTACAAACTTCTTTCTTGTTCCCAACTCATGTGCCTGTGAGCACAAAGGTAAGCTTTGAGAAAACACTTGGCAAATGTTTATTAATTTGGTGAGTAATTAGCTGGAGGTATTCTTAAATTATTTCCACTGTGGAAATACAGACTGTAAAGTGGCAGGGCCTCAGGATGCTGTCATCTGCCTTCACCTATTAAAATGCATAGCATTACTCGCTATTTCTGCATAAGTCGCAGCACCTGCTTCTCATTCCTGGGAATAGACAGGGCAAAGAATGAGTGTGGAAAGGAAGGTTAGAGATGAGTCAAAATGTGTTCATGAAGAGAGGAGGGAAGAGGACAAGGCTCAGCCCCTCTAAACTGGAAAGGCTATTCAAGCCATCCATCATTAGCCTGGCTGTAACAGCTTGTGGAGTGGACATTGGAAAGGAGTCAGACTGCTCGGGTCGCTATACCAACTCAATAGTCACCTAGCCATGCGATCTGGACCAGTCATTTAAACTTGTTTTACTCCTCCCTTTTCTCCTAGTCCTCTTTTGTCCTCCCATCTCAGCTTGTCTTCTCATTTTCTTCTTCTCAGGAAAGGCTGTTGGGGCCCGGTTAATTCATAGGAGGACTATATCTGAATTATCATATGTATTTTTAAAACACAAAATATTTCAACCACAAGGAAAAGCGCAGAGACTGATGGCATAGATCGTGGGTACATCATGTACTTTGTCTAATTTTAACATTTCACATATGTTTTCAAGACTGTGTACTTTGATTGTATTTCCTCTCTCCATTTCTGAACTTTGCAATTATCACTTTTGCAAGTTTTTATACTTTATACCCATGAACCTATAAAACATTTGATATTGTTTTGTAAGATTTTCTATGAGCTTTCTATAAATAAACCTATATTATACAACTTGACTTTATTGCTCAATATAGTTTCTTAAATTTATCCCAATTCATGTTGTTGCAACTCATTCATTCCTATTACTCATTGTGTAGTATTCTGTAGTAGTTGATATGTCACTGTCTGTGCTTTGTGATGTACATTTGTTGCGTACAGTTTATTTTATCAGACTGGGGAAATAGTTCAGTAGAATAAGCATTTGCCTGGCAAGCGGAAGATCCTGAGTTCAATCCCCAGTACCGCAAAAAGAAAAAAAAAAAAAAAGAAAGAAACAAGTGTATCTCATCAATATAAATATGGACTAAAATAAGTAATTCTGAAAATAAATTTGTGCCCATTTGCTTAACAGTTCGCTAGGGTTTATGTGCAGGAATAGTTTCTTGCTTGAAAGTATGTATATTTTCAACTTTACTAAATCTTGTCACATATCTTTCCAACATGGCTATATCAGTTGGCAGTTTTACAGTGATGCAGGGATACCCTCATTGCTTCATAACAATTCGTAATTTTAGGGATCTGCTAATCGAGTAGGTGTGACATTAGATACCATTGTTCTTTTGTCCATCATTTTCCTAATTACTAGTAAGATTGAGTTTTCTGTTTTTTTCTCATTTAGATGTCTTTCAGTTCACTTTCAATGACTTATTTGCTCTTGTGAATATCGTGGTTAAAGAATTAAAAAATATTATCCTTATAATTATATATAGATCACATGATTTTACTGTGATTAATAATTGATTGCATTTCTCTCATTTTTGTGATTTTTTTTGTCTTACTTTTTCTGTTGTTCTTCTCTTTCTACTGCCTTATGTTGATTGTTATTTTTAATCACTTTCCCTTTTCTACCGTTTGAAATTCATGCCTTCTGTTTTCATCTTTTAAAGGTTACCCTTAACATTTTAGCATGCATGTTTAGCTTAAAATTTGGATTGGGTTCTTCTAAAGTTTTTCTCCTGAACAACATAAAATGCTTAGAATTTATTTATCTTCTCTTTTTATATTTCATTATTTAATATTTAAAACTTATGATTTTTAGAATCAACAACTATCATAATTATTGTTGATTTTATAGTTATTGCATATGTACATTAGCTACACTTTAAAACAATTTAGTTATCAGTCTTGCATATATTTCATTCTTTTTACTTGGGTTGAGAATAAAAGTACATCCTTTATTGATTCCTTTGGTGGAAAGTTTTCTGACTTACCTGGAATGGTCTTCACCTTACTTGACGCACCAATGAAATAATTAACTGACTTGCTGAACCACAAACTGATTGCCATTATCATTATCTTTGCTCTTGTCCTTATCCTATCACTGGGACAAAACACTCAACACAAGTTAAAGGAGAAAAGGTTTATTCCAGCTCACAGTTCATGAACTCAAAATGCATATTCCTGCAGCTGCAAGGCCGGGCAGCATGGCACAGTGGCCTGGCAGAAGCAAAAGAGCTTGTGAGGAGGAGGCAAGTAAATGAAGTCTAAATTAGTAAAAGATATAAGGATGACCCTTTTCTTTCCAAAACTTCAAATATATTATTTCTTTGTCTTATTTCTCTTGAAAAATTTATTGTTAGTCTAATTATTGCTCTTTTGCGGGTGGCCCAAATGTTCTTTCTGAATAATTTTAAGATCTTTATTTGGTATTTTAAGCTTTACATTGGGTTTCTATGTGTGGATTTTTGTTTACTTATTCTGTTCATAAAAAAGTATTCACTATGAACTATGGCTTTCTTGAATATTTGGAAATCCTTTACCATTATCTTTTCAGCTAATGTATTTCCTACTTCTTTTTACTGTCTCTGTCTCTTTCTCCTCACCCCCTTCTCTTTCTGACGGTCCCAGGGACCAAACCCAAGGCCTCATATGTGTCGGGAAAATACTTTGCTATTGAGGTACACTTCCAGCCCCTAATTTCTCTTTCTAGAACTCTCTTTGGACATATTTTAATCCTTCCTCTTCAGTCTTCTATTAATATCCAGTTTTTTATTTTATTTTTTTTTATTTTGTAGTACCAGAGAGTGAACTCAGGACCCTGCACATGTTAGGCATGTGCTTATTATATTGAGCTATCTGCCCGGCCTCAGGATTGGTTTAAAAGAAAAAAAAACGTTTAAAATCTTAATGTCTCTAAAAATAATTCTGAGGAATTTTTTTTCTCTTTTGGTGGAACCAGGGATTGAACTCAGGCCCTTGTGCTTTCCAGGCAAGCACTTAGTCTACTGAGCTATCTCCCTGGCCCTGGAATTTCTTCATAAATACTTTCATATTCACTGATTCTCTCTTTAATTATATCTAATCTACTTAATTGGCCTTCATGTGTATTTATTTAATGCTTTAGGTGCACCAAAGTTGCAGAATGCTATAATAAGTGCATGGAATCTCAGCATTAAACGTCCAAAAAGCATGATAATCTTGTTGATTTTTGTTTCATTTAATTCACTAAATATTTATTCATAGATGTTCCACTCTATTCCTTTTAAAACTTTTCTGTTACACATTTATACTATTGTTTCTTTTCAGAATATTCTATTCTTTCATAACTGACCTTTTAAAGTATTTTGTGGTTTCACTGATAGTTCCATCATTGTAATGTTTAAAAGTCTAATTTTCCTCTTTGTTTTCTTGTACTGACATTTGTGTTCTGTGCATATTTTCTTTCTTGTTTCATAATTTTGGATTATACACTAACTCAGTACTATTTGTTTACTTCCAGGTGCATCAGTGCCATTAACATGCCAAAAACCTTTTTTTATGGTTCTAGAGCTTCAAAAGGTATATAAAGTAACTTAATATCCTGTGTACAGTCATATTTCTTGTTACAAAGTCTTAGAGAAAGCTTTATTGCTACTAATTCCTAGACCATGGTAAAGATACATGCATACATGTATACATACATACATATGTACATACATGCTTTTCTGTTAGTCCACAATGTCAGGGATTTGATTTTACCGTTTCACTGAATACATGGCTTAATTCAGCTCTTGGTTTCATGGGGGGAAGACTTAATTTCCGCTCTCTATCTTTATTTCTGGCCCTGTTGGGCATAAAATCCTAGATTACAAAATCCAGAATTCTTCCTGCCTCACATGTTACAATGCATTCAGCTCATTCTGAAAGTACATGTATTAGACTATGGAGTCAGATCCTTTTTTATTTTTGGCCCTCAGAGTTTTCTTTCAGTTTATTATGTGTTCAGTTCTCTAACAGATGTTTATGTGATTTTTAGCCCATATTTCTGTGTGATTTCTGGTGGGGAGGTTTATTTAGTGCTCGCTTCTATTTGGTTTTCTGATTCCCCAAACAGAACTCCTACATAAGCTATTCCAGCTCTTCCTTCATATTTTCAAATGTCAGTAATAATCCATACTTTTCAGTGTCTTTTAAGAATTGGGAATAATATATGCAAAATATCTCTCTGTCTGGCAATGTCTAGCACATGGTAGATATTTGACAAAGTAGTTATTTTTAACTTTGCTTTTTGTTAACACATGAATAAATCATGAAATATAAAACATGAAAGATGTTTTAAATTATTTATTGTCAATAAGAAAGTAGTTCTGGGAATATTCCATGGAGTAAAATCTTGGCTTAGGACTTAAATCTTGGTTGGGTTTCATTAAAAATTATTCAAGATCTATGATTTTGGGACTTGGTATATTTTGTGTCTTGCTTTCCCTCCAAAGCCTCATGCAATCATAGGACAGGCTTCTGAAACTTTTGACGCATAGTCCAATGCTGGGATTATGGGTGTGGCTTCCAGGGGTGGGAGCCTGTATACAGTATCAGGGAGGGAAAGTGGCTTGCTCTCTGATGTGCCTCCCTTTTCACTCTTGCTGCTTTTGCTGTTTTCTGCCACCATGAACTGTTGCCCTCTACCATGTTCCAGAGTGAGTGTGGACAGGAGCCAGGAGAATATGGACTGAACCTCCCCAAACTGTGAGCTAAGTAAACCTTTTCTTCGTTAATTTTGGGTGTCTGACATTTTGTCCCAGAAATGAGAGAAAAGTAGCAAGACAGGACTCCACTATGTTCCATACAGTTTTAATTATCAGTGTCTAAGCTAGTGAGTCACTTGTAGGAGATCTGGATATACCACAAGACCATAGTGAAATAAGTCAAACACACAAGTTTAAATACCACATGGTTTCCCTTTTATGAGAAACCCAAAGCAAAAATATATTAAAGAGAAAAATAGTAGGGGATGGAGAAATAGATCTTTTCAAATATAGGGGCTGACTAAATAGCTCAGTGGATTAAAACACCTACAAGCAGGCACAAGGTCCGGGGGTTCAATCCCCTGGTCTGCTGTGCTGGCCCCGTCCCCAGGATGCACTGAGAAGGCAATTGAGAGTGGATGTGGTGGTGCACACCTGCACTCCCGGCACTTGGGAGGCTGTAAACAGGTGGATCACTACGAGTCCGATCTACGCAGTGAAATCCTGTATGCCCTATACATCCTGTCCTAAGTACAGAAACAAAACAAAACAACAACAAAGAAAAAAAATCAAATATGAAGAAGATAAGGACTTGGAACGGGGAGGAAAAGAGCGGGAAATGAAAAAGAATTAAGATGTGTTATGTATCCAAACCAACTCCCCATGATCATTATAATCATTATGTGCAGCAAACTTGTGCTAATAAAAATAAAACAAAATGAAGAGAAAATGCCACCTCTAAATTAGGTGCTGTAGTTCTTGAAAACATTCCCAAACTTTATGTTGATTCAGGAAGCTGATAATATGGACATCAAAAGGTATATCTACATCATGTCTCTATTGCATCAATTTGCTACCTGGGCACTGTGTAATCCTGTTACCCTTGCATTGCCTTTTTGCAAATTCAAGAACAAATGTTTAGTATTTAAACTATGTTCTGCATCACATTATTCAGGGAATTGTGAGTAATAGGAATGCAGGGATGCAGTAAAAGAACATATTCCTATTTGCACGTGTCTTAGACTCTACCTAGACTCTACTAAAATTATAACATTAGTGATAACATTCTATTTAATTACGCACCAGGAGTAGTAAATAAATAATAATTTATTTATGGTTCAAAGTAGAAGGGTTTGTCAGTAGAGCGTGAGTAAATTTGGTCAGGTGGGAAAGGATGTTAGAGATTACTCCAGCTAAGATCAGGTGAACAAAGGGACAGAAAAAGGAATCATGTTGTTCTAGAAAAAAGTCCCGAATCTGAGAACAGAATACTTGGGCTGAAGTTTAGCCACAAGATCTGGTATTCTTCTCTGTAATGGTGCCATCTATCAGTAAGATTACCTGGAGATGGGAATACACCTTATAAATTATAGAGTACTAGAAAAGTACAAGATGGTAACTATCGCATGGCTAGGGACAAACATAAGAGAAAATGAGGAGGGTGAGTGACTGTTTGGGTGTGGTTTCTGGGGACTCACAAAGGCATTTCTTGTCAAAGTGTGGTGCTGTGTTTGTGTCACATAGTTTCTATTTCTAAACCCCTATCTGTTGTCTTCTCCAGAATCTCTTCATACACCCCTCTCTGCACCTCCCCAGGCACAGTTTTTCTTTATGAGCATAGATCTCATAAACACATGTTAGGGGTAGAGCCAATCCCTCCTCATGCCCTGGATTCTATGACATCTTATAACAAGGGAAAGCTAGGAAGGGTATTCAAAGCAATTCATAGGCTAGAGGGTTTCAAATTTCTTTGCAGGCTGTCTCTAACTTAGAATGGTTCAACTTAGAATTTTTAAATTCAACAGTGGTGGGAAACTGATATGTATTCAGAAAAATCCACATGTCAGATTTTGACTTTTACTCTTTCCTGGGTAAGGAATGTCCCTTGTGATTCTCTTTCATGTGCTGGGGCACAGGAATGAGCACAGCCCATGGGATTCTTAGAGGAACTATCTGCCACTCCAGTAAACTGCGTTGCTGAGCTATGACGTTCAGCGGGTTAGGGGTATTAAGTATATTTCTAACTTATGATATTTTCAGCCTGTGATGTATTTATTGGGAACATAATCCCATCATAAGTTAAGGGACAGCTGTGTTCTGCTTACTCATTGAAGTTGAACATGCCGAGTATCGCTTTTGTTCCTTTTTCTCCCCCTTCTTTCTAAGTCTTACAACTCCTTTATGCTCTTTAGATTATTAAGTCTTGCTAGATAGTCTGGGGGCTGAAAATGAATTATCTGGTTGGTAACCTTTAATAAAAATAGGAAATCAACTTATTCTGTTGAATAGTTTTCAAGGAAACAAGTTTGTGAGCCAGATACTTCAGACACTGAACTCTAATATATTGTATATCAATTCTTAAATCTACGTCTTAAAACATAAGCTGAAACTTGGGCAGTTTGTATTTTGAATGACTATTTAGCTCTCCCTGTGGCCCTGAGGAAGCCTTTCTCTGAGACTATAGGAATATTTCATTTTGTGTGTGTCCTCTGCTCTTTCCAATCATCCCTCCTCTCCCGGCTAGATTGACTGTTTATGTGATTGAAGAAGGAAAGGATCTGTCTTTCCTACTCAAACTAGATGGAGATGATGCAGTTGATGGCTACAGGCCAGCTCTCTGAATTGAATAGTTTTTAATTGCATATGAGTTTGCTGGTTGGTTCTGAGTCTTTGGTTTGTGATATGAACAAAAAGAAAGCATTGACAACTTCTCAAGGCAAACAACATTGATTTTTTTTTTTTCCATTTGTGGACTCCCAACCCATGACCTGCACACTGAGTTATATCCTCAGCCTTTTATTTATTTTTATTTCGAGACACAGCTTTGTTAGGCTTCCGAATTGTTCAGGGTGAATCTAACCTTCCTATCTTCCTGCCTCAACCATCAGTGTGCTGAATTACAGGTTTATACCCCACACCTGAGTCAGATTTTAAAATCAAAAATTTTATTTTCTGTTTTATTTTATAGGGTCCCACGCTTGCTCATCATCGTGATGCAAAGTATTTCTGGTTTCACTAACTTCGAAAACAGTAACACTCATTGGCTCCTGAAGCCTGGTCACACGTGGCTGATGTACCAAGACGGAATACTAAATTCTCGTCTATGTCTGTTCTCACTGAGGTGAGTGTTAGAATGTCCTCACAGTTATCTGACTGCTGAGGTAGTATCTTAAATCACATGGATTAAAATAATTAGATAATTATTGTTAGCAATGATTATTTTTTATCCCAAGATCTTTTACTTGTATAGTGTTTCTAGGAGACTTTGCTGTTTGTTGATGCCTACCGTGGTTTAACTCTGACATTCTGAGAAAAATCTGTGTGTTAAGTAGGTTCGTAATGCCATTCTATTTTCTGTCTCTGCTAAATTGGGGTCTTTAAAGAGAAGGATGAGCCTACTTAGTTCATTGTCCATCCACCCCTTAGACAGTGGGCTAGAAAGCTTACTCTTTGAGTTCAACTCTTGACTCTCCCTCTTCCTAACTGGACGACACTGAACTACTGGGTTAGCCTCTATCCCAGAATTTGCATTTGTACAGTGGGGGTAATAATAGCACCTGTTTTTCAGAGTTTTAAGACCAAGTAGAAACACATGAATGAGGTGCTCAGGAGCCAGGACCAGGACAGACTTCAGATGTTATTTTTCTAATTTACAGCACTTACAATATTACGGCTGGTTTAGGATCAGAAGATATCTTGTGCCTCCAAGTGGAAGATGTATCTTCTTCCCACTTTCCTAGTTATGTAAGGGTAATGCCTTTCTTTTCTCCTTATCTCCTTCTAGAACTCCTTTAGCTGTCTTACTTCAACTCAGCATGTAGGTATGAGCACAGGGAAAATTTTAAAATACGACTTTTATCCCTATTCTTTCACAGCAAGATGCACATTTATTTGTATTTATTTAACTGATACATAAAAATATAAAAGTAGTGGGGCATGGTGTAAGCACCTTATCCATTTTAAGTGCACAATCTGTGTGTTAAGTAGGTTCATAATGCCATGCAACCATCATAACCTTCACTTTCTCAAACTCTTTTCATCTTCAAAAACTGGTAAAAATTCCCCAATAAATGCTAACTCTTCACCCTCCCTCTCCCCACCTCCTAAAAAACACCATTCTACTTTCTGTCTCTGTGACTTTGAAACTCTAAGTTCCTCACTGAAGTGGAATGAGTACTGTCCTTCTTTGACTGACTTATTTCACTTAGCATAATTTCCTCAAGGTTTATTCAAGTTATATCAGTTCAAAATTTCTTTTCTTTTTAAGCCTGAATAATATTTCATTGTACTAGACCAAAGGACTGCAAACAGCAGAAACTCCCTAGAGCTAGTCTAAGCAAAAGGAAAGCTATGTTGAGTGTGACACAGTAGTCCCTGAAGGGCAGGAAAGAGAGGTTCCAAGAACATTGAATCTAGACTGGTTGTAGTAAGTCATGGCAGATACTTCTCTAATGGGACTCTTTCTGTCCTGTGGCTTCAATATAGGTTAAAAGATCTATTGCTGGTTATTTCTGGATTGCTTGCTTCCTGTCCAAGCTGGCATCTACCGGCCCAGGTAGCTCTATAGAGAGAAAGGACAAGCAGGCTGTAGACGTGGAATTAGGCAGAAGGATCATCAGTGTAACGAGTGATCGGCAGCCAAGAAGCACTGCTCAGCACTTGCTTTACAGAGTTATTAAGGTTAACTGAGCACATAGATATAAAACTTAGAATGTGGCAGGCAGTAACATCGCAGGGATACTCACTTCCTTTGTGTGTAGGCAAATTCTTTTCTTATTCCAGATGTCAGTTTTCCATTGTCTGTGAATGTAAATCTCAGCCAAGGTCTTTTCTCATTCTGTCATAAGGCATGATCCCACCTGAAGATCAGTGGATAGACTAAATGACCAGAGGTTTCCATACTTTTTCCTCATCTTATTCAACCACCTAGAGTAGGTGCCAGTGCCGGGCTGCTCATTAAGCTTTTTCCTTTTACTGGTGTGAATAATTAATTGCCACTATCATTAAGACGCCTAGCAACGAAGTTCTGTCCCACGTCTCCTGCAGTGCAACATGTACTTCCTGGGAAGATGAAGAAATAACAGTGTGTGCAAAATCTGTTAGCAATTAGCACAGCCAACTGGACTTTCTCAGGAGGATACACAGTATCCCCTTCCAAGAACAAGGACTCTCCTTTCCTACACCAAAGAGAACCATCTGATGTGCTCAATATTTAATAAATGAACTGAAGCTCTAATGAGGTGGAGGGTTGTATATGGACAGTTTTCTCCTGAGGGATTATCAAGGCAAGCCTCCTCCTGCAGTTGCATAAACTGTGCCATTACGGTTTAACCAGCGGCCTTGCCTTCTCCAGCAGGGGGAAGTTTACAGCTCATTTTTCACCTGTCTGACATTGCCTAAGGTTTGCTCACTCATCTAGTGTCTGTTCTAGAGTCTGAGCATGAAAGATGTAGTAGGAGCCATTAGCCTTTCCCCATGGTGGTTAACCTTTCCCTGTGAACTTGGTAATTCCCTCTCAGTGGGGGAGTTCTCTCTACCTAAAGGAAAAAAAAAATCCATGTGAGTCAGTGAGCACAGGGAATTAGGTTATTCAAAATAAACATCAAAATTCTAGGGGTGGTCTGAGGTTGAGGACAACATAGGAGAATGGATAATTGATCAGGTTTCACAAGTGAAACATGGATGGGCATGACCAATTGGATGATAAGGATCAGCCTTACTGCACCTCTTGTCATTTGATCTCTTGTCCTGTAGAGGATGCTGTGAGCTCCAGGGACAAAATGTGTTACCTGCCACCTGCTACCTGTGTATAAGACCTCCATAAGTCAGGTAAACAAGCTGACTATGGTGCATTGCACTTTGCAGGAAAGTTGAAAGAGATTACGTAGCTCGTCTAGGTTCTTTCTCTTGGTCTAGTTCCATATCCTGTCTCTCCTCTCTTGCCCTAACCAGTGCTCTCTACTCCCATGTCTTCTTTTGTTCATCCAGGCCATGTTTCTGGGCCTGCTATTGGGGAGGGTGAGGGTCTTTCATGGAGAGTAGAGAGAGATGCAGCATATAGTGTGGTTGATGATCGGCATAGGATTACTTAAGATAATAACTCTCTATTATTGAATGTTTGGGAATGAAAAGAGAATAATAAAGGAGTAATAAAAATGTGCTAAAATAAATTTGATGCAAATGAGATGCAAAAAGTGCCCTGGATGTGTTGGAAGAGGGTGTCAGATAATTGGAAAGCATACTTTCTGGCCTACGCATGGCCAATGCCAATTTCTTCAAGAATTCTCTGGAGCCTCTTAGGGGAAAACCATTTTAAGCTGAACAGGGACTTTTTTCTTCCTGTCAGTTAGAGAGCTGTGAAATTCTATTTTGGTGTTTGTTCTATTGGGAAAATGGACAAGTTCTGGAGATGAATCAGAAATAAACCTTGGCAGGCACTCCATACTCACTCTCAGTTCAGCCAAGTCACCTTATTCCAGCAACTGCCTGGCCTGAGAGAAAATGTGGTGGTGCGCGTAGTCAGGAGAAGTGGAGAATGTGTAGCAACATCCAAACTCAGGGTGCCCAGGTTGCCTTGATCCTTGAATTTGCTCTGATATGTTCAGAAGATGAGTTCTTGAGCCCAAGAGAACGTGGGGTATACAGAAGGCGGACTGCTCAGCCCTCTCCCACTTCCTGATCGCGCATCCCTCATCTCACTCCACTTCCAGTGCCACCCGCTGACCTTACGGATGATGAGCAGCTAATCCCATTGGTCAGTTCTAGGCTGCTGTTAGCGACAGCTGGGGCCCCAGCCGTGAGCCACAGCCTCCTACAGGATGCTGGTTGATAAGTAGAGGCTGAGACTATCCAGGGGCACGTCCATCTCTCTTTGTCTCTGCACAAGTGTTACTGAGACACATCCATCCATGTATCCCAGTGGAAGCAGGTGTTTAACTTAAGGTAAAGGGACAATTTAAGAGACTTCACACTCCTACCACTAAGCCTTACAGTGCAGTCCTGCTTTTTTCAAAGAATGTGATACTGCAGCACTGGCCTGTGACTATTGCTATGCTCTGTCAGCTTGCTGTTCCTTAGGCCCCTTTCAACTCTCCAAGTGTTGGTGGGGACAGGTGCTCCACAGCAGAATTTAACATAGCCTTTCATTCTTCCTCTACGCTTGGCAAAGTCACAATCTTGTTCTTATCACTAAAGACAGAAATGTTGCCAGATTTTCTCTCCCCCAAAGGATTAAGTTACCCTAATCTGAAACCAGGGAAATTGAAGTATGATTGGGTTTTAGATATGATAATATGCTATGCTAATGTTTATCTGGGCAGAGATAATAAGCCAGAATGGTGAAGCAGTGGAAACAGATTTGTGAGGCAAAAAGAAAAAAAAAAAAAACCAAAAAAGCTAAAAGCATTTGCAACACAAAGCCTTGCTGTGTTTCTGGAGTTTTTGTAGACCAGGAAAAGAAAAGCCCGATTTAGGCGGCTTATCCAGGCAGAGTCTAAGGTGTGTGTAAAATCATGAAGTGGAAGTTTGGTTTTATCTCAGAGAAGAGAATGCTCTCTTTTTTTTTGGTGTCAAGAATTGAACTCAGGGCCTTGTGCCTGCCAGGCAGATGCTATGCCACTGAGTTACATCTCCAGTTCAAGATCGTTCTTTTGTGATGACCAAAGGATTGGAGTCCTAATGCAGAATCTTGGAAAAAGAAGACAGAAAGAAGAACTTAAAAAGGAGATCTGTTTGGTATCTGAATATTTTATACATTAAATTCCTTTCCCTCTAAAAGTACGGTGCTCTGGGTACTTTAATCTTTTGGGTACAATTTGTTCATGTGCACAGGGGAGGGGCTTTGTTATCTGGAGTTTCTGAGCAGCATTCTGGATTTGCAACAGTGTTTAGAACAGGGAATCCAAGAGCATGGCCCTTGGGAGGGAACAACTTATGCTTGGGCAAGACTCCTGAGAGTAATTCAAACTACAACCATGGAACCATGGAGTGGTGGAAAGGATTTTTAAGTGTTTCACGGGTTCGAATTGTGACACTGCCGGTATTACTATATGACTTTAGGAAGTTTTATCCTCTCTCTGGGCATTAGTTTCTTGTGGACAAACAAGGGGGTGGTCATGTGCTAAGGTCTCGTATCTTGAGCTTTTTCCTATAACCTGTTTAGGAACAGTCCTGTGCTGTGCTTTGTCATAGGATCCTGTGTCTTCACTAGATATTCTACTTGAACTCTGTTTCTATGGTCAATGCGGTGCCATCCATGACCCTTTCTGAGCATTAAATAAGCAGGGAACCACTGGACTGAGGTTGTTTCCAGATTTTGGGCCCCTATGTAAGCAACTGTAACCTCATTCAGTAGCTAAAGAAACTGAAAACCTAATTTAGGAGTATAATAAGCAGTGAATCTGAGCCAACCATAAGAAACTAAGCTTCAGCCAATCACAGGCAGTCAACTGATCACCAAATAAGACACGCTCCCAGCTGTAATCTTTTAAGCTATTTCTGTCTTTTATTTCCATGTTATTTCTATCAATACTTACTACTCTGAATCTCCTGCTTCTGAGTGTGACCCAATTTATGAATTGTTCTTTGGTCAAATAAACTTTGTCAAATTTCATTTGTCAATAATTTTTATTTGGGGGCCAGGGAGATGGCTCAGTGGAATAAGTGCTTCCCTGGCAAGTGCAAGGGCCTGAGTTCAATCCCTGGTTCTGAAAAAAAAAAAAAAAAAAAAAAAAAAAAATATATATATATATATATATATATATATATATATATATATATATATATATATATATTGACCATTGTTCATTCCTCTTTCTTGATTTTTCAAACTACATTTCTCAGATTCTTTTCTCCGTGATAGATTTGGCCAATGAGAAGTGCTTTTATGAGACTTGTGAGCCCATTTGCTGAGGCTGTGGACAGGTATGTGGATATTAACAGATGGTGGGTATAAGGCTGTGCCAGGACTTCCTGTACATTCTCCTGAGGATCACTTTTCTTGGTGGTGTACACAGCTCAGATCACCAGCAATGACTTCCCTGTGATTCTTGTACTTTGAGCTTTAGCACTAGCTTTCCAGATCTCTGTGGGCTTATGGGTCTATGCTCATAATCATTTGACTGCAGAAGAAAAACACCAGGTCTTTTGATTCATGGATAACTCTGCAGGAGGATCTGACATCAGACAGGAATGCATCGCTGCTGTCAGAGGATGCCCAAGAAGACAGTAAAGAAGGAAAAACTTAGCTAAAGAAGAACCTTGAGAGCACTGAAGTTGTAGATCTAAAGGGAACAATGATGAAGAGTGAATGAATGGTCATGAAATTGGTGAGCTCTTGTATAGAGGCTTGTTGGGAGGGACAGTTCTCAGAAATAAGCATGTGGTTAGATTTTGGAGTTGGCATATTGTTAAGGGTAATTCTTACCCTTGTGACTGCTCAGGAAAGGGTGTCATCTGCAGAGAAGTTTCGGCAACTTCTGGGACTAGAGGATATAGTCTATCTCCAGCTTTCCCCCCAGATACTCCACGACTTGATAATCAACAAAGTGACCGTGATAACAGGAATAGGTGTTATGCCTGAGTGCCAGAGGATGGCTCCCGCCCCAAGACCAACCTTGCTGCTACTGCTGAGCGCCTAACAGGTCACTGCATCAGCATGTCAATGGCAGAGATCGGAGCTGGCTCTCCGGAGATGGCGGCGAGTCTCTCAGGAGGATCAGCTAGCCACCTGGTGGCAAGTTAATTATGTCGCACTCTTTCCATCACTGAGGGCACAGCATTTTTTTCCTCCCTGGAATACATGCAAACTATAGATAGGGGTCTTCTTTTCTCTGTCATCAATGTGCCTGCCAGCACCACCATCTGTGAACTTACTGAGTGCATTATTCACTTTCTTGATATCACACAAATATTTTTATTCTGACCAAAGAATTTTTATTTTATAGCTTTAAAAGAGAATAAAGGAAAAAAAAAACAGAAAGAAAAGTGAAAGAATATGTCACATTCATGACATTGACTAATTTTACTGTGTCCCTCACTTTATCTAGAAGCAAGATGCAACAAATACTCAAAACAAGCAATATATGGTACACTATGAGTAAGATTTGTTCCTAGAATTCATATGCCAAAAGCTTGGCTGCCAGTTGGTAAGGTTTTTGTAAAGCAATTGGGTCCTGAGGACTTTAGCTTCATCAAGTGGATTAACCCATGGATGAGATCAGGGACCCGGGCATGGTTGGAGGGCTTGGGCCATGGGCATGTCCTGGGAAGATGACTTCTGGTCCTGGCTTCCCTTTTTCTTTGCTTCCTGGCTGGATGGAGTGAAGAGTATCCCTCTGCCACTCTCATCAACCATCATGCTCTGCTGTGCTACAGGCTGAAATTACTATAGCCAGCTGACTATGGGCTGAAACCTCTGGAAGCATGAGCCAAAATGAATAATTCTTCCTTGAAATTCATTTTCTTAGCATTTTGTCACAGTGATAGCAACTGATGAACATGGAACTATTTATACTATTGCTCATATAGTGGATCTGGAAAATCAACATTTATTTCAAATGCTATCACTTTTACTCTGTTACTTTAGAGGTTTAGAAGTTCCCACAGGAGAAGCACTTCCATCAGGGGAAAGAACAAGCAATAATCCGATCACTTACAGGTATTCAGTACCACTGAACTAACAGTTAAGTAAGGGAGTGACTGTACCATTACTGATTGATGCTGGTCACTAGGGGCAAATTGGGCTGCTACCACACAAGGAAGTAAAGGGGAGCTTGCCTGGAGCCTTGGGGGAGTGCGGGTGTGCATTCGGTGGCTGAAGTCAGTGAGACTCCCCAGCAACCAGATACAACACTTGTGTGAATAAAAGTTGGAGTCATTTTAGCTGATGAATTGTTCCAGTTGGCTAAGTGCTGGCTGATCATAAAGGAAATGTGGAAATGGTGGTGGAAGAAGGGAGTTTGTAAATCCACGCAAAAGTGAGGACACCTTCAGTAATACATTTTTCTCTTTTGTATTTGTGTGTGTGTGTGTGTGTGTGTCTTGGGATATGTATGTGTGTATTTAAATTGCATATACCATTTCTTTTTATATTCTCACTTTTCTTCATAGGTTTATATGAGATATGCTAGTTGGGATTAACTTTGCAATTTAATCTTTAGTTTATGGACCATCAAAGGAGTATAAACTAGCAGGGGAATAAAAACTATCAGTGGCTACAGTTTCTGAAGGGACTTGGAGTCTTCACTTTTTAAAGAGTTGGTAAGTCTGTCTGTCTACCTATCATCTGTCTATAAGATAGATACATCCTACTAAGTGGATCCATGAAATTGTTGCTAATACTGGTTAGAATATTCGTATAAAAAGATCTTAATGTATTTAACTTGAAAAATGTTGTTTGTCCTGTATTATCTGTTATAAATCGTCAATCTACCCCATTAGATAATCACAGTAAAGAACACTGAGAACTGTGTTTCTCAGCGTATTTTGCTATCACAATTCTGGGCTATTTTCTGCTTATGGAAAGCACTGCCATGAGATTCAGTACAGAAAACAAGTGTAGCTATTATTCCCTGGTTCCAGCAGTGGGCAAGCATATAGTCTGAACAGTTGTGCATACAGGGTTCAGCCAGTATTTTTGGACATTCTCCTGTTTTTTTTTTTTTTTTTTTTTTTCTGTTTTTTGTACACAAGGTCTCACTATGCAGCCCACATTCATAGTGATCCTCCTGCTTTTTGCCTCCCTAGCGCTGGGATTACAGGTGCGCGCCACCACGCCCGGACTCCATTGCCGGCTCAGCGCACCCGAAGGCGGGGCCGCCGTGGTGTGCGGAGGCAGGGATGGAACCCTGGCCACTGCGTTTACCTAAGCAAGCGCTTAGTCCACTGGGCTACACCGCCGGCCCTTGGACATTCTCCTGGGAATCACCTATGCGGAATTCCCAGTCGTGGTGGCCCCCAACCACCGCTTCCCCATGAGTTATGCACTGTTTTTAATGTATTTAGTGCAGGGCCTACAGGGTCTCACTACGCAGCTCAGACCCATAGTAACCCTCTTGTTTTCAGCCTCCCCAGCGCTAGGATTACAGGCACGGGACACCATGCCCAGTCTGGGATTACAGGCACGTGCCACCATGCCCAGTCTTAGTTATGCACTTTTTTGGACCACCATTTTCTTTACCCTAATGAAAATTACATCTCCTTTAAATTTCCTTAGGAAATTCATTCTTATTTATGTTATATATTGGCTTCTGTTTTCCTGACAGCTTCAGTGTGACTACGGGAGGGTCAGACAAGGCTGGGGAAACAGAGCCTCCTACAGGGCCAAGTCCTGTTGTTTTCTGGGTTCTATACTTGTATACTCATTTGTGTATTGATTGGAAGCCTGACAGGTCTCAGGCACCGTGCTGGACATGAGGTGTCATTGGGAGCAAGGTGTATGTCAACTCTGCCTAATGAGGTTTGCAGTTTCCCTTCACCTCATTTAATTAAACCTAACAGCAATCCCGTGTCCTGAGCATCTTTATTCCTAGTTTAGAGATGTGATTTGGAGACATCGGCTTTTCTGGTCCAAGATTAGGGTTCTTTCTGTCTGCCTGTCTTAATCACTTTCCTTACCTATGGGACACGTCTGTGACACCCACCACTTCAAAGGAGGTAAAATTTATTCTCGCCATGGTCACAGCTCATGATAAGCCAGTTCCAAGGCAGAGACAACCTATGGTGGAAGGGCCTGGGTAGGGGAAAAGCTGCTTAGACCATGGCAGTCAGACGGCCAAGAAGAGAGAGGCCAGGGAAAAGAGACAGCCACGCAGGCCACGCCCTCTAGTGATGCACTACCTCTGACCAGGCCTCATGACTTGCAGCACACTTAGCTCTGAACCCATCCATTAGCTGATCCCACGACCCAGCCACCTCCGCAAAGCCCCACCTTTGAAGGCCTTTGGGGGACACGTTAGATGGAAAACGGAACACTGTTGCTCTACACCGGACCGGAATTAACCTGATACCTTCCTCAGTTCTGACAACTAATTATAACTCATCTTGGTTATAGCATCACACCATCAGCACTCCTTGGAAAATCTTTTCAGAATTATTTCAGTTATTGAATATATTTTTATGTAATTAATATATATTTTTAGAAGTATCCCATAATTGAGCTGGGCCATCTCCAAAATTATTTTAAATTAGTGAGGTCACTATTATTATAACCAACTATATTAATAAATGCATGAACATTTCCAGTATATCTACTACATCTAAGAGGCTCTAAGCTAAAATCAGAGTTTAATATTTTATTAATGGGATAGGATTTTAGCTCCTAATTACTCATTTGCCAAGTTCTTGTTCCAAAATAAAGAGAATTTGTATTACTGTAGTAGTAAGTTGGTCCAAAAGAAGAGGAAATAAACGACAATGAAAGACTGCACTGCCATATGCAAGCAGGAGGTCTTCTGCATCCCTTTAATGGCTCCTGTTTATTTACGTCTCCTGTGTCCTCAGGAGACTTAGCTTTTGCCAGTGTTGTGTTATTCTACCGAATTTATGAATGAGGAAACTTTCTTGGAAAGCTTAAGACATTTGGTCAAGGTCAAGGAGTATATCTTATAGTCAGTCATATATTTTGTCTCTTCAAAGCTCATGCTTACTCCATAGCCTGATCTCTGTTCTACGGTATGCAGTGTAGGCTGTACAGAAAATAAAATTTCTGGCAGCCAAGCCAAGAATATGTGAAAGTTTCCTGTGGTCCAGAATTGTTCCAGTTTGATATCTGAATATGTCTTTACTTGAGGACTTTCTTCTTTGTAGCATTACAAAGAAGAGAAGTGTTTGGGAATGGGTTCAGTTTCTCTCTCCCCACCCTAGTTCTAAGTAGTTCAGAAGGTTTCAGGAGGCCCAATTTGAGGCTCCAGTCTTCGTTTGGCTCAAGCACAGTCTTAGAGCATGTGAGTGTGGGAGTGGGCTACGCAGATCTGTGTTTATGCCTGTGGGTACTGGATGTCTCTCGATCTCTACTCAGAAGGTGAAAAGTGGGTTCTGAGAATGAAAAGTAGACATTCACAGTGGCAGTTGAGAAAAGAAAGTCTACGAAAGCCTTCCAACTTCTAAGGAGAATGTTGAAAACAAGTAGTGTGCATCGAGACTGCCTCTTCAGCCATTATGATCATGTACATGCATGCTGTGCTAACCTGTGTTCAGGTGAACTCTCTCTCTTTCTCTCTGTCTCTCTCTTTCCCCCCCTGCAGATCCACATTCTAAGTAAACACTCTTACCACTCACTCACCTACACCCTGCATCCTACAGCATTTCTTTAAAATACAAAAACAGACCAGAACTTCATCAATACTTCTCTGCCTTTTGCTCTACCCTTTCTCCTTCTTTGCACTTTTGTCCTAAAGATTTGAAGATGTTCCTAAATTATTTCTAAAAACAATTAAAATAAATCTGTTTATCTCTAAAGCTTATTGGTGCATTATGGATTCAGAGTAGTTTTTTGATTTATTTCCTGTTTTTGGGCTTCTTCTGCCCTGCTGGAAGAATTTGAATCTAATCTTTGTGATCAATTTTAATTAATTAGCCTGTATTTTTCTGCAGTAATGGTGACTACAGAATGTTTAGGGTGATCTGTGTGATTCCCTCACTCTAAGCTCTGAGCAGAGATCTGTTTGCTAGATTGCTGTTAATTAATCATTTAGTTTGTCAAAACAACACAATGGGCTTAAAAATACATTTTGATAGTACTGCTGCTGACTGCTACTTGTGAATCTCTGCTGGCACCAAAAAAAACAAAACAAAACAAAAAAAAAAACTGAGAAAAATAAAGTTACCTCACAAAGATGCTGATACTGGTGTATAAATCTGAGTCACTTGCTGGGAATGTGTGTGGTTCTAAGACTACACATTTATTTTTTAGGACATGTATGTGCAGGAGTATAAATGACAGCTCATGAGAACAAATATACCATCTATAATTTATTTAGGATGAACATAAATTGTCAAGTTAGAAAAATGGCTGTTTTTCAAAGCCCTGCATAGTATTCACAAATAATACAAAGACTTCATTTTAATCAATAGTGTTAGTCCCCTCCCTTGTCAATCTGTAGCACTAAAAATGAAAACACCACACTTCATTTTATGTACTTCTTCCAGTTGTACTCTGCTCTGGAGAGGGAAGTCTGAGCAGTAGCCACATATCAGCAGCACTGAGGAGAGTTGAGGAAAAGTCTCTGGCCTTGTACAGGTCTCATTTTGGGTTATTGGATATGAGTAACAGCCTTATGCAGATTGCACCCCAGAGGAAGCATAACATCTCCTGAGTGTCAAGGCCAGAAAATGCACCTTATGTCACTGGTTGTTGGAACAAGTGTCCCCTAGGAAGTGAGCGGAGATGTGCACAGGATGTTTCTGGGGAGAATGAACCTGGGGGCTGCACAGGGGTAGGCAGTCAGGGGAGCCTGTAGCTGGCAATGGGCCACCTGTCATTTATTTTGTCATTCATTTTGGGGGATGCAAAATGTGGAAGGCTATTGGTAAGAGACAAGAATGGAGCACAGGAACCTGTTTTTGACTCGACTTGACCAATCATGTATTTTATTTATTTTTTTAGTTCTATGGATGAAATCCAGGGTCTTGTACATGCTACCATTCTGAGGTACATCCCCAGGAATTTACAATTATGCCTTTAGATTTTGAGACAGATAGGCTTTTTATTTGGACCTGGGGATTGAACTCAGGCCCTCGTGCTTGCTGGGCAAACACTTAGTTTAATGAGCCACCTCCCCGACTGATAGACAGACTCTCGCTTAGCTTCCCAGGCTAGCTTTGATCTTATGATCCTCCGACCTCAGCATCCAGGGTAGTTGGGAATACAGGCACTTATCAGTGTGCCAAGTGATCAATCTGTTGTTTGAATGCAGAATGGGTATGCTATAATCGGATTTCAGGGTCTGATGAAAGCATGAAGTGTGAAGAAGCTATTATCCTCCTGCCACAATCCTGGATGCTCTGATATTGTCCAGTGACTCCAAGCTACTTCAGGATAAAGGTTTTAGTTTTTATTCATTTTTATTGTTTTGTTTCATTGTAAGCTTTTTAGTATTTCAGACCTATCCCCTTCTGGCATGGCATAATGACTAGCTGACCCTGGCCCCAGGGACTTGATTCACTTTTGAAGTAGTATAGAGTAGTAGTTAAAACCCGGACTCCCGGGCCAAGTCACTTGCTGTAAATCAAGGGATTTGGAACTTGTTCATTGAATAAATTCAGGCAGAAGAGCTAGCCTCTGTACTTCTTTCTTGCTACTTAAATTTTTCATAATAACACTGCTTGATCAGATTTTCTAAAGGCATAAATAATGGATGCAGGAAGCTGAGGAAAATTTTTGGCATGTAGTCAGCACTACACGTGATGCCTGGGAAAGCAACTGCAGTAGAGCAATGCGGAGGGGACACTAGAGTTCAGGCTGCTTGGGTTCAGATCACAGTTCTGCCACTTCCCTATTAGGGTTAAAGTTTGTTACCTAGCCTCCCCACTCACTCTTCCTTGTCTGTGACATCTGAGCACAGAGACGATGGCCCTAACTACATCTGAATTTTGTAATGATGAAAAAAATGCATGTATCAGATCTATCTATCTATCTATCTATCTATCTATCTATCTATCTATCTATCATCCATCTATCTATCTATCATCTATCTATTTATTATCTATCTATCTATCATCCATCTATCATCTATCTATCTATCTATCTATCTATCTATCTATCTATCTATCTATCTAGTATATACACATAATATAATGCTCAAAGTCCAGTAATCCTATGGGTGTTATTATTGTTATTGTTATTATTATTGGGATGATTGTTAAGTAAAAAAATGGGAAACTGCTTCCCTAGAGTGGTGAGGAGGTGACATGACCATGGTGAAAGCGCCAATGCTTGAGATGACTCCTTTACATTAGTCTCCTTATTTGTAAAATGCAGGCAAGAATAGTCTTTGGGCTGGTGAGGTTTAAATGAGAGGAAGTAAGGAGTCTGATTCATACCTATTTTGAAGTGAATGCTAAGTAATTGTATTTATTGCTTGTATGGTTGTCTGGCATAGAGACCCTGTTATTTGCACTGAGACTGTCCCTAGAGTCTGCAGATAGCACTGGAGCTCACCGTGCCAAGGCATCCACCCACATTCCCAATGCAACGTGTAGCTCACTCTTCATTTCTCTGAGCAAAAGTCTTTGCAGACCTTCTTTCCTCACCCTCCATGCTGTTGTTTGCCTGTAGTTTCTGAAATTGCGTGATGTTTTAATTGGAAAAATATAGCAATTGGTCAGAACAATGCAGGCACGCCAGAAGGCATATGGATTGCAGAGCAGACTCAAAATACCAGTAGCAATGCAGCACTTAACATGCGTCAAGTACTTTGGTTGTATCATTTTTAAATATTTTATTGAGATATAATTTCCATAATATAAAATTCAAATTTTATGGTGCACAATTAAGTGGGTTTTCACATATTTACAGAATCGTGGAAGCATCCCCGTACCTAAACTTTAAAACATTCTATTTTCCCTGAATATACTTGATCCATTGACAACCACTTTGCGTTCTTCATTTCTTCAAGTTCTTGACAACAACCATTAATATATTTGTGTCCATTTTGTGAATTTGTGTATTTTTGAATATCTTGAGTAAAGAGTCATACATGTATAATCTTTTGGGCCTGCCTGCTTTCATTTAGCATAATATTTTGAAGGTTCATTTGTGTAGCATGTGTCAGAGCTTCCTTCTCTTTAATTACTGAGTAATATCATATTATATGGTAAACCACAATTCTTTTATCTGTTCATCAATTTTTCTTTGAGAAAGCTTTTATTAAACATGTTTTTGATTGGTTGATTGATTGATTCCTTTATTGAAGACAGGGTCCCACTACACAGATATCCTCTTGTCTGTCTCCCCAGTGCTGGGATTATAGGCATGTGCTACCATTCCTGGTTTCAGAGCCAGAACTCTGGGGCCAGAACAGCATGTGGTACCAAGGATTGAACCTGCCTCTGCCAGGCAGACACTTAGGCAGCTGAGCTATCTCCCCAGCTTGATACAGGATTTTGCTATGTATTTCAGGCAAACCTTCAACTCACTATTTCAAGATGGGCTGAAATTCATAGGGATCCTGCCGTCTCAGCCTCTCAAGTGCTGAGATTCTAGCTGTGTGCTATCACACTGGCTTATTTTCCTTTTTCTCAAGTTTATACTTAGCAGTAGATTTGCTGAGTAATAATGCAATCCTATAGGAACATATGCTTTTGAGGAACTCTCAGTGTGGACTCTTTTATCCACATCATCTGTCTTGATTCTGCTTGCTCCTATGCGGTGGTTACAGATGGTCTCACTTTACACACAGGAAAGCTAAGGCATGAGGATCCCATTTAAGTAACTTGTTAACATTTCCAGAGCAAGTGAGTGGTAGAGGAGATCCAAAAGTTTAAAACATTACTATGTACCTTTTATGTCTCCAGAGATCCTTTCAGGATTCTGAAAAATTAGTTCATTACTCTAACTGTGAAGAAAACTGGAGGACAGGGCTTTTCAAGGACAAAGGGCATTGGCATGGACAGAAGATAGAGTAGCACAGTTATGTTCTTGGTAAACTCTGGTTCTTAAGGAAAGGAGTTGTAGAAACTACTGTGTGTTGTATCCACGTGGATAGAAAAATGACCAGCAGAGAAAAATAGCTCAATGCCAGCTTTGGCTGAAGGATTTAGAACAGAATCAGAGTTTGAACATGTTGGCGTTGGTGGTTAAATATGTTGGAAATAGCTTTTGCCATTTTAATTTTGTCTTTTAGCTTTCCTTATGGTGTCCTTTGGTGAAAACCTTTTAAATTTTAATGTAATCTGATTTATAGATCTTAATTTAGGGGCACAGACTCTAGAGCCAGATTGTCAACATTCAAGTCCAGCTCTTCTACTTGCGAGCTAGTTGTCTTTGGGAAATTGATTTAATGTCTCAAGGATTCAGTTTCCTCATCTGTGAAACAGAGATTAAAAATAGTGTTTACCTCAATGGGTTAAGGAGAATTAAGTGATGCACAATGCTGAGAGTTGTACACAGCATACGAAAAGTGGCGCATGGGGGAAGCATTTTCTTATTTAGTTCATTATGGATTGTATTATAGTGTCTAATTTAATAAAACCTCTGCTACCCTGAAATCTGCTATTTTTCCTCAAAATGGTATTTTTTCTGTCTTAGAGATTTTTTTAATTTATTCTTTTATTTTTCTGCTTATGTTTTTAATTTTTTTACTTAAACACTTAATAAATGTAAGTAATCTATGTTCTGTCTTTAAGCTATGTCTCAGGCATGTTCTTGTATGTTTTGTAGACAAAAGTCTTGCTAATTTGTGTTAGTCTTTTTTTTTTTTTTTTTTGAGACAGGGTCTCGCTATGCAGTTCAGGCTGGCTTTAAGCTCACTTTGTAGCTCAGGCTGGTCTCGAACTCACAACAATCCTCCTGCCTCAGCCTCCCTAGTGCTGGGATTACAGGCATGCGCCACCACGCCCGGCGTGTTAGTCTTTAGTCAAGTAGCCTTTTAGTACTTTTGTACATTTTAGACTTTGAGCTGATAATTTTTCATAAAATTTTCTCTGTATGATGTATTTTTAGGCTTTGGTTGAAACTGCATTCCTTCAAAGAGGACGGCAGACTACTCCTCCAAGGACTTGTGGGTCTATGGGCCTGGGATTATGTGAAATCCAATCCTCTATGTAAGGTTTTCACAGTGTGTGCTATGGTTTGGTTATGAGTTTTCTTCAAAGCTTCATGTGCTGCAGTCGTGGTCCTCTAGGGGGCAGTACTGAGAGGGGCTGGCTCTAAGGGCAATCTGGTCTCAGAACGTTCTGTTGCCCTTTCCAGGGAGAGGGCCAAGTCTCCTGGTAGCAGACTGTTTTTCATTGACTTAACGTACCTTCCTTCTTTCTTACTTTCTTGCCATGCGACCTTTTCTACACGTGACTGGTTCCCTTTCGATTTTTCTGCTATTGTAACCAAGCCTGGGACTCTTGTCAGGATGCTGTTTGGACCTCCAAGCCAGCAAAATTGTGATGCAAATAAACCTCTTTTCTATATGAATTACCCAATATGAGGTATTACTATATTAAAATAAAATGGTTTAAGCCAACAGGAATATGAACCAAAACCCCACAATAGCTGACTTATGAAACATTAGCAGGTAATATATTTTCTTTTGTTTTTACCTCTTCCCAGTACAAAGACTGAGAGTGGTGGTGATACTTGCTATGGGCTTCCATGTGGCGGAGCTGATTCCTCACTTGTCCTGTTCTGGAAGGGAGCCCCCGGGAGCTGCGAGACTTAGTCATTGCTCACACCCAGAACTTATGTAACTGATGAGGTAGGAGTTTAAGATATTTAGGGCCCAAGGGAAGCCCTTAGTTAAAAAATCTTATTTTGGTGTTCACTAATTTTCTAGGATTTTTCATTTCACTTCAGTAGTTACCCATGTCAGGTTAGCCTTGGGTTTAAAAGTACATTTGTGTATATTACTACCAATGTTTAAGTGGTTTCTATTAAGAATATCAATGAAGTTATTTTCTTTCAATGGTGCCAGGAGGGCCAGGGATATAGCTCAGTGACATAAATACCTGCCTGGCAAGCACAAGGTTCCAAGTTCAATCCCCAGTATCAGGGAAAATAGCTCAGTAGAATACGTGCCTGCTTGGCAAACACAACATTCTGAGTTCAATCCCCAGTACCACAAAACAAACAAACAAACAAAACCAAAAACCAAAACAAAAAACATAAGAACAACCTAGTGGCTGGCAAAAAGGCTCAGCAGACTAAAGCATCTGCTTAGGCAAGCACAGGCAAGCTCAGGCACAATGATTTGACCCCCGGCACCATATGCTGGGCAAGCCCTGTCCCCAGAGCCAGCTGAGCTTTCCAGAGTCCAGACATAGTGCCACTCCCTTGTAATCCCAGCCCTTGGGAGGCTGAAAACAGGAGGATCACTATGAGTCTGAGTTGCATCGTGAGACCCTGAGACAACCAAATGCATTTTAAAAAAATGGTGCCAGGAATGGAAGCCTTTCCTTCTTTCTTGTCCTCCACAGCTCTTTGCCCTCTCTCCCACTTCTTCCTTCTCTTCTGTTCTTGTCTCCTTCCTTCTTTCATGCCTTCTTTTGTCTCCTTAGCCCACCTAGAAATGGTTGAGTAAAATCAGTATTTTCCTAGCAAGAGGAAGTATCAAGATTAAAGACCTTTTATATAGGTGATGGGCTTTAGTTATCCTAGCAGAGATTTTTGGAAGATTTTTTAGTTATCAAATTATGTGTAAATAATCCTCTAACTCCTCTTAACAAAGTATAGTGTTTTATTCATTATTATAGGTATAGTGAACTGGAGAATTATCATAAGATAGTATATACAAACTTTCCTTCAGGGTGTTTATAAAATAAATCCTATTTGCAAGAATATGAACTGTGCAAATTAGCCCTCTTTCTATCCTTAAGTCATTTTACTGTATTCAGTTTCACTCCTAGAGGCCAAGCTTTCATCTGTCTAAAGTTTGAACATTCCTCAGTTTATAAGCAATCCTGAAGCCTGTTTTCTTAGAGTTATAATAAACCTGCTATTTAAAACTCTTAACCTATCTAATTTTAAATCTCTAAATTGACATCTTTCCTCCTCTGAGAATACAAAATGATCGTCATAGTTGGTACAGTTGGAACTGCAGCTGAATAATAATTTTTGTAGTCTCACGTTATAGGTTTCTCCTAGAAAGACTCTCTGGGTACAGTTAAGATTTTTATCATCCAGAAAGAATAGACTGCTGCAATTTTCAGAAAGCATTCAAAATAAATTTAGCCTGGAGCTAGCCCATGACGTTCATATGTCATTCATTCACCAAGCGCTTATGGAACATACACTGTGTGGCAGAGACTGAGGATCTGTAATTGGAACTGGAAGTGTAATTATGAATAATACAGATTCCTTGACTTCGAAGAATTATTGCTTTAATAGGAGTGGCATGTAAGGCTCCCTGTTGCTTTGGGTTCTAAGAAAGATACTGTTTCATTACCCCCACCCATCTCTACCAGTCTCTGGTGGCCCGGTTGGCATAATGAACATGCAATATTTATAAAGTTGTGATCTCTAAAAGTGCAGCCCTGATCTCACAGAAGTTTCACATTTTAAAAATCCTGGCCTAGAGTTACACTGTGATGTTTATTCAATATCTCTCCTAAACATTAAGAACACTTCTCAGCAACCTCTATTAGCATATTTTGTTCCATCTTATTCTCTAATTCCCCTAACAAGGAGACTGACTCTTTTGTATTCCAAGCTATCTACGTACCCCATCTCTCCCATGCCCCCTTGTTTATTCAGTCTTTCCTTTCATTTTATTGTACATAACTGTCCTGAAATTATAAGTATTTTCTTGATTGCTTTTCTTGTGAAAATCCTACTAAGCAGCTTTGACTCTTTTCATAAAGTGTGACTGGGAGAAAAAGCTAAGTAACAAAGGCAAAAGTTGTGAATACTAACAAGTTGACTTTATCAAATTACATCTTACATAAAATAGGTCCACTCTTTAAGCAGATTCATTTTGTTAGAGGGGTGGAAGTTTCTCTAGAGTCCTTAAGTAGGGCTTCTTGTAAGATGTAGTGACAATCGTTTGGTGCCTGAAGAACTCACTTCAGCTTTGCCATGGTTGTTATTTTAACCCTTCAAAGTATGCAAATGTGTAGTAATAATATTGTATTCTTGGTCTACAGATACCAGCATAACGATGCCACTCTCTCTGTCAGACCCAGGATTTGAGGTTACTGCACATCAGCGCAGAATTCAGTCCTCCATACTAAGCACTTGACTATGACCACTTGAAAATTTCTCTTTTTTTAAGAAGATGAAGTCTTTTGTGATCCACTGCCTTGTGATCTTTCTGATATTTCTGCCTCAGCCACCCAAGTAACTGGGATTAAAAGTATACAACACTGTACTGGTCACATGACAATTTTGGTAAACTGCTTGGAAAACAGTTAGTAAATGGTCTTAGGAATACTAGTAATCAATGTTAAGAATGCAGGAACCAACACTTGTGTCTCATCTCAGTTCGTATTAAGACAAGAAATAATTTTAAATTAATTTAATATATGAATAAAAAAGAAATAACACAGTGGAGGTAATGTTTATTAAATTCCAGATTGAAAAGTATATTTAATTTTACAACTTTTGAACATTATAAAGGAAAATATGAATAGATTTAGATACAAGTAAGTGGTATGTATACATTTCCATAATAAAGAGCAATAAAAGGCTTGCTATAAAGTTCAATAGATAGCATAAGGAATATTTTTTGAATACCTAAGCCAAAAATACAAATAAAATAAAGAGCAGAAGAAAAGATAGATAATAAAAAGTATATCTTTTCCAAAAGTGAAGTCAGGCCAAGAGATGGTAGGAAGAGCTTAACAAAAGGGGAAGAAGGGGGGCGACAAAGGAATTAACATGTGTTATGTGGATGTATAGACTCCCCATGGTGAATTGATCATTAGATACTATAAACATATGCTAATAAAAATAAAACTGTAAAACATTTTTAAAATGTTAATGTACATAAACAGTAAGTGAACAATAAAGAAATGTAACACAAATAAAATTAATACCTATATATTAATCAAAGATTCATCAGTGGAAAATTAGAAATAACTATTAAGATTTGGACAGATGAATGAGAAATATAGTATAGTGCTTGCTTAGCTTAAAAGAGGCTCTGTATTCATCTTCCAGTACCACACACAGACACATGCACACACACACACACACACACACACACACACACACACTTGAAGGAATAAAGTTCACAATTGCCAATTGCTCAAACTATGGAACGCTGCATTGCAGCTATGAAGTTCAAGAAGACTTAAAGGACAGTGTGTCATATTGCGAGAGAGTGCAGTCTAGCAGAAAGCAGTTCATACTGGATACAAATTTAATAATTATACAGACTTTCCAAAATCAGTTTGGAAATATTTTTCTCAGCCTTGGAAATAAATTCACAGTGACTAGAAAGATCAACAGGTGTACACAAAGAAAGCCTCAATGAGGGTTCACTGTCACCAGCTAAATGACTAAAGCAGGGCAGCTCAGCAGAACAAACAAATTAGACAAACAGCATAGTAAGAACTATAAGCACCGGCGAGATTGCTCAGCAGACTAAGCGCTTGCTTAGGTAAGCACAAGGGCCAGGGTTTGATCCCTGCATGCTGCACCAGCCCTGCCCCCCAGGCACGCTGAGCTGGCTGTGGAGTCAGGTGTACAGGTGCAAGTCTGTAATCCTAGCACTGGGGAGGCTGAAAACAGGAGGACCACTATGAGTCCAAGCTGCATAGTGAAACCCTGTGCGCGTGCGCGC
>PVKA01016853.1:0-47045 GCA_004027165.1 Ctenomys sociabilis | reverse complement strand
TGTGCTGTGCATCTGTGCGGTGTGAGTCTGTGTGCTGTGAGTCTGTGTGGTGTGGGTCTGTGTGGTGTGAGTCTATGTGCTGTGCATCTGTGTGGTGTGAGTGTGTGTGGTGTGCATCTGTGTGGTGTGAACCTTTGTGGTGCGAGTCTGTGTGGAGTAGTCTATGTGGTGTAGCCTGTATGGAAAAGTCTGTGTGGTTTCCGCATGTCCTGCGGAATGGATGTGGTTTGAGGTGGCTTCAGGGATTCCTGTGTCCTCCATGCGACAGCATGAGAGGGCATGGGACTTCCAAGAGGTGAGGCCTGCTGGGTCCCTGGGAGTGCTGCATTGATGAAGGCCGTTTTTGTGGGACCACAGTGAATTCTTGCAACAGGGTTGCTATCAAAGAACAAACCAGGCCCTTCCTGGCTCTGGCTTCCTAAATCACCATGTGATCTCTTCAACACACACACAAAATCGCATTCTGATGCCATCTGCCATAATCTGACATAGCTAGGGGGTCTTTTGCCAGAACCAGCACCTGTACCTCCTCCAAAACTGGGAGCTAAATAAATTTTTTCTTTGAAAAGTACCCCCAACTCAAGCATTTCATTACTGTAACCTAAAACAGGTACTGAAGGTGATGAATAAAGGAATGGGCCCCTGCCTCAATCCTGGCCCAGATTATAGGTAGCACTGCCTATCATTTTCCATGTTTGTGGACCAGGAGTAACACACTCCTCTATAACCTTCTGGTATAAATGCAAGTGAATAGTTCAGTGTGCCAGTGCAGAGGCTTCTGGGAAATTTTCCAAGCAAGAATCCTTCCATCAACTGGAAGAAGACAGAATTCACAAATCATCACTGAAATTTCTAGACAGCAATACTGTAAAGACTGGTTCATTCTTTTTGCCCAAGATTAATTTTACAAATTATGAGGGAAGAAAGAAAAGCATGAGACATTCTGCAGATGTTTTGTAATATATCTTATGTCATGAACATTGTAACACACCGATGAGAGAGATGCTTTTGACTGCAAAGGCTGATCTGTCAGCATGTCATGAAACTGATGCATAGGGGTCTCACCCAGTCTTCAAGAACCAAAACCAAAACTGAAAAACAAAACAAAATGGAAAATATCCAGAACACAGCAATAGGATGAGCTAGAAGAAAAATAACAGAATGCTGTGCATATAATAAGAACAACTTATTCTATGAAACTGAATGATGGAATAAAAATACATTTTTTTCTCCCTGTGGGCATGGTTGAAAAATTTGAATGCATTTGTATTAGGGAATGTGAAAGATCTGTTGTTCAGTGACAAAATGAGAAAAGCAATTGAAATTGGATGCATTGCCAGTCAGGGGTGGAGCTAATCCCCTTAGCTTGCTTCTCCTGGGAAAAATGAAGGGGTGTAGGTGAGGAATTGGGGCACCTGTGGCCCACAGCTTTATTAAAAAGTTACTTTAAGGTCTAGTATGAATAGAGTCAAGGCAACCATATTAGCTTTCTGCCCCTGCATAACAAATTGCCACAAACTTAGTGACTTAAAAAATATGCATTTATTACCTTCACTGCTTTAGGTCAGAAATCTGAGCAAAGGTAGAGCCAAGTTCTATGCTCAGAGTCTCACAGAATTGAAAGAGCCACAGCTGGTGACAAGTATTAGCTCAGCTTTGCTTGTATAACTGGTCACCTCCAACAGCAGGATCCAAGGCATCTCCTGAAAGGCCGTTTAGCCCCAATGCCATCCCTAACTCAGGCTAAACTCTCATTGAAATTAAGTTCTTTTAGCAGGGGTATGTGGCTCAGCACTTGCGAATCATGGGCAAGGCCTGGGGTTTGATCTCCAGCACAAAACAAATTAAGAAGAAAATCATTCTGCACCTTTTCTTTAAGAGCTCCCTTACAACGCTGAGTAATTATTTGAGCAATTCTTTAATAACTCCTCCATTAAAGCAAACCAACCTGTAATGGGCACACAAGGTGAGCAAGAAAGAAACATCTGCTATTGTAACTCAACGGGACTTTGGAGATGTTTGTTACTACAGTATAACATAGGCTATTTTGACATAGAAATGTTAGAAGAAAAGAACATGCATTGGATGTTTGGCTACTGAGGGATTTCAGGCACAAGGACTTCAGTCTTGCTGCTCAGAGCACAGTGACAGACCAGTAGATGCTGCATCACCCAGAAGGTGGTTAGAATCACTGAACCAGAGTCTATGCTTTACCAATATCTCCATGTAATTCGCACAGAGAGTGAAGTTTGAGGAGCAGTGCTCTCGAGGTAGCTGGAAGTGAAATTCTGAAGCGCCTGAGGCTTATGGTATGACGAGGACAGCAGTCCACAAACTGCAGGTTCTCTAAGAGTGGTCCCTGGATGGGTAGTCGCTCTGCTACTCAGGGACCCCCTAGAGCTGCAGGTTCTTGGTGGATCAACCAAGAACCTGTTCAATGCCAAACTCTGGAAGTGTGGCCCAGGGTTCTGTGATTTAACAGTCTCGCAGGGGATTCTTATGCATACGAAAGCTCAAAAACTGCAACTGGATACCAGTAGGAGCTAAAACCCAAGTAATTCTCTTCCTCTTTGGCAAATGAAGAAACAAAGACAGGGACAGGTATGTTGTTGCTCCCTCTGGAGAAGACCACCTGCTTTCTGATGGTACTCTTAGGATGTGTCTTCCAGATGCACCCCAGAAAGAACAAGGCCTGGCCGTGCACTGTCCTCACCAGTGTGGCATAACCTCTGCCTTCCTCTGGGGCGGAGGTTCCAGGGTAGAGAGGAAAGGGAAATAGAGTCAGAAAGGGACGTGGACACCAAAAGCCTCTTTTCATTTTGCCTAGCTTGTCTCGCAGGGCTATTTTACTCTGGAAGCACTGTGGTCAATGTTCTAAGAGGCATATCTGGTGCACGTCTCCCTGACACACATCTCTCCCCTTCCTCACAAGTGGAGTAGTGCAAGAAGGGGAATCCACACAGCTGCAAGCTGAGCCCCACTAGTGGCCTTGACTGTGGCTCTTTGTGGGGTACAGCAGCCCCCTTCATCCACTCCTTTGATTGTATGCTATCACCCAGTCTGGGTGAGTGACTTTTCCCTGCAAGGCCTGCAGTGCCCATGGGAGGCCTCGCCTGGTTGTGGAGATCTGAGCTGGCACTGGAGCCCCAGTCCTTCCTCCACCCACCACTCGACCGAAAACACTCCTCCTCCTGCCACTTCCATCAGAATGGGGAGCGAAGCCTGAAACTCAGAAGCATCCCACATTCCTTTTCTCCAGGGTGTGAGCACTCGAAGGAGGAAAGTGCATCTACTGGGTGGAGTGTGACCTGCGCGTCCCTCCAGAGGTACTGCTGGCTCTTCTTTCCGCACCAGGTCATGTAACAGACACATTCACCTCAGCAGGGGTGGGGGCGGACAGCCCTGGCAACAAGTTAGAATCACCTTTGGAGCCTGGAGAGCTCTGAGCCAAGCCACGCCCGGCGAAGTTAGAGCCCCATGGGGGTGGGATCCAAGCTCTAGCACTTAAGAAACTCCAGGGCAGTTCCAGGGAGGGTCTTGGGCCTCAATCACTGCCCCTTAATGGAGCCAAGTATCATCCTTTGAAAGTCAAAATGTTGGAGCCCCAGAATTTCCAGTTCAACTTTTTCACTTTCAGAAGTTTCTTCAGAATTCAAAACTATTTGAATTGTATTACATTTAAGCTATGCACACCATAATAAATATTCAACTTCTTTCCCTCCTTCCCTTCAGCCAACCCTCCCCCTTCTTCCTCCTTCCTCTTCGCCTTCATCTTCTTCCTCTCTACTTTTTCTCCTTCTGTTTCTCTGCCTCTCACTGCATCCCAAACCCTTAATTAATCTTTTTTTAAATTTTATTTTATTGAGAAACAAATAGCAATAAGACAGTTTCAAAGTTGATTAGTAGGATAGTTTCAATAGTTACTACCTTGTACATTGTTATCTTCTTAGTCGTTGTCCATATTACAAGATACTGACAGGATATTCTGTCCACACACTATTAGTACAAATCTTTCTTCTCATTGATTTAAGCAAAAGTAGGTGTATATCTATTCTAACTATACTGTATATACAGATACAGAATGGGTCTTCTTTTGTATTCCTTTTTTTTTTTTGTTTAGTCCTGTCAGATATGGGTATTCCAATGGCATCTAAATACTATAGGTACATAAATACAGCAAAACAATCCAACGCAGGCCGGCAGTCCACATTAGTAGTAGGTTATCTGCAGAAGTTCTTGACTTGAATCTTTCACAGCCCAGCGTACTAATATGGCTTTACTTTATGTATCTCGTTTTTATACTTTTCTGCTGGATGGTTAAGACCAAGATGAAGCAAGACCTGTGTAACAAGAAATGTATCTTTTGTATCTGATAAGGTCAGTCAAGTCCCTTCGCGATTTATCCAGTAACCCTGTACTGCAGTTTGCAGATCTTTTGTCAGTGTCAGGCATGTGGGTGAATCATGGCCATTGTTTGAGCAATTTGCTCTCTGCAAAAGCCTGAGAGAATGTTTTCTCTCCATGTGACTCTCCTTGGGCACACTCTACATCATTGATCGCGTTGCTCTGTGGTCCCATAATCTCCTTGATCAGAAAATTTGGGACACATCTGAGTTCCATGATGTTACAGTACAGGTTCTCCTATGTCTTGAGTCTTCATTGACCTTGAAAGACTAGGGTCAAAATGTTGGCTGTCCTTGCAGCATTTCTACTTCTCTAATTTTTGGTCTGCGAACTTAGGTTGTTAACCCTCCAGAAGAATAACTTATTATTACCCTACAACATATGCAGTTGAACCCTACAGCATACGCAGTTGGGTGTAACTTTGCTATCTGTCTGAATATCAAATATCTAAGGCATAACATGGAACATAGGGGTAGGTAAAGAGTTCATGAACAAAAATCAAATCACACAGGAAATATCTGAAAGAATTAACAACTGGGACCACCTCTTATTGAGAAGTTTTCGCATGTCAAAAGAAATTACCAACAAAGTGAAGAGACAACCCACAAATTTGGAAAAAATCTTAACTAATAAGCACCCAGACAAAGGTCTGCTCTCTAGACTTTACAAGAACTAAAAAGCATTAGGGCCCCTAAATTTAAAGACCCAATCCAGAAATAGGCATCTGAGATGAACACACACTTCTCAGAGGATGATATTAAAGAAGCGAATAAATATATGAAAAAATGCTCCACATCACTAGCCATCTGTGAAATGCAAATAAAAACAATACTGAGATACCATCTCACTCCAGAAAGAATGGCTATCATAAAGGAATCAACCAACAACAAATGTTGGAGAGGATATGGGGAAAAGGGAACACTTCTCCACTGCTGGTGGGAATGTAGACTGGTGCAACCATTATGGAGATCAGTGTGGAGACTGCTTAAAAACCTAGGACTGGAAATCCCATTCAAGCCAGCTATCCCCCTACTGGGAATTTTCCCAGAGGAACTGAAAACATCAATTAATCTTTTTGATTTATATAACTGTTACCAAAGTTCAGAAACAAATGAGCAATTTTAATGTATTTTTCTTGTGTGACAAGGGGACTGCTAGCGGATCTCTTCAAGGAGTCACTGCATTCACTACACAACCATCAGGGTCACCATGTTGTTATTGTGGGCGCTTGGTAAAGGGAGAACAGTTGTTAGCACAAGACAGTGTCAGCAGCTGGGGTTTGTGATAGGGAGTCTGGTCTTTAGAGAGTGGGAAATTGATAAATTCAGTGGCTGGGAGGTGGGCAGGGCTCCTACAGCACGTGTTTTGCCTCTGACATCCGCTTTTATTATTTTCATTTTTTTGTATGTTAAGATTTACTCTGGGCCTTACATGACAATATCACGATAGGTTAAAGGTTATTACAATTATTATACTGATAATGTATTTGCAGTTAATATCAACTCATAAAATTCCTAAATACCTTTGATGATGATGATGATGATAATAATAATAACAATAATAATAATAAAAGTTATCCACATTCTTGGTGGCAGAGAAAGAAGAGCTGGAATATGCCTAAGAACTTACAAATTCATCAAGATTCTCCTCAACTTCAGGGATTTTGCCTTTTAATAAGGTCCTAAGTGATGCCCATGCTGCTTATCTTCATTCTCAAAACATCCAAAGTGGAGAGAAAAATCTCTGAATGAAAATGAGGACCAGCAGTTTGGGATTCACTGAGAGCTCATTAAAAAGCCAGCTTGGGGGCTCTCTTCTAGGCGTAGTGAGTCAGACCCTGCTCCATTCCCGGAACTCCCAGATGATCCAGAAACACAAGAGAGGCTCCGACTCGGCCCATCCGGGTTACTTGCAGCATCAAGCTAGCCCGAATCAAAGCCATACAACTACAGAGGGTCGCAAACCTGAATGCTCTTTGCTAACAAAGCAGGGTAAGATCAGAACTCTAAATTAGTGGTAAACATTTCTTTGCTTGTAAAACAGCTGTGAGACAAGGAAAAACAAGAGGATATGGGTGACATATATGAGCTGACCTTTTAAACTGGTGAAGTCCACCATTACAGCATCAATTCGGTTCTCATGACAATACATTACTAGTACTGCTTTTTTTTTTTTTTTTTTTTTTTTTGCAGTTGTCATCTATATTTTTAAAAACGTGATGATTAAGATTATAAAGATACAGAAATGTTTTATACCATGATCCAGATTAAACCCGACCTCAGGACTAGGGAGATAGCTCAGAAGAATAAGCACCTACCTGGCAATCACAGGGTCCTGAGTTCAATCCCTGGTACCACCCCCCAAAAAACAAAAACAAACAAACAACTTCCTGGGGAGGGCCAAATACGTTAGCAGATCAAAGTGCCTGCAAGCAAGGGCAGGGACTAGGGTTTCCATCTGGCCCCACCCCAGGGCACAGAACCGGCAACTGAGACTGGGTTTAGCGGCACGTGCCTACAATCCCAACACTTGTGAGGCTGTAAACAGGAGAATACTGAGTCTGATCTAGTAGTGTGGCTCTGAATACCTTGTAGACCCTTCCCTAAAAATACAAAACAAACAAACAAACAGGACCTCCATGTGCTATGCATCTCATCTGTGGATGCTGCTCACAGGAAGTGGAGCTGCTATTTCCCTGTTCTCTGTCTAGCTCTGCCCACCCCTGTCATAACCCACTCTTACCTCTTGGGGTTGTTGGTACTGAGAGGCCATGAGGAGGAAAGCCCGCTGAGCTTGGAAAGCTCCATGTACCATTTCTGCCTGTAAATAAAGAGGAATATGGTAGTTTCAATGCTTAGGCTCCTCAGCCAATCATTGCAGTACAAAATCCCACCCTTACCAGTATACCCAAGCAAGATGCAAACATACGTTCACACCAAAACCTGTAAGGGAATATTCAGAGCAGCACCATTTATATTATGTAGAACCAGTCTACTACCTACAAATGGGTAATGGAGAAACAAAATGTGAGGCGTCCTTGCAATGACGTACTGTTCAGCCTTACAAAGAAATAAAACTACTGTTACACGCTACAGCGCAGATGAACACTGAGGACATTATGCTGAGTGATGGAAACCAGTCACAAAAGAGCACGTTTGAATGGTCCCACTGATAGGAAATGTCCAGAATAAGCAAATCTATAGAGACAAAGTAGATTAGTGGTTGCCAGGGGCTGGCACAAAGAGACAGGGAGAGAACTGTGGATGGGAATGAGATTCTTTTGGGACAGATGAGAATGTTCTGGAATGAGTGGTGGTGATCTGACAACTTCGGGGATGATGCTGAAAATCATGGAACTGTACCCTTTAGAAGGGTGGATATCAGGATGTGAGAATTTTATCTCAACAAAGCTGTTTAAAAGATTGAGCCTCAAAATGCAAAGCATATTCAAAGGCTGTCTCTCTCGTGCCCTCTCTCTGAGTGTGCTCCAAATCTGTTCCACGCCTTCTAGTGTAAAATAATTGCTCCATAACTCATACCCATGATGCTTTGCTCACCAAGAATCAGTGGGCTTCTGAATACTTATTAAAAGGAACCTGGACAACATTTTTTTCAGTGTCTCTTGGAGTCCTGGTGGAGCAGGGGTCCACCCAACACGATGTGTGTGGGTGGGAATGGCCTCCAACACAGATCGTCTCTTTCTTACCCTCTACTCACATTGAACTAAATAAGTATGCCAAGAAAAAATATTTTGAAATATTCGTATCACCCAGAATTAACTATTTTCCAAACATTATCTCTAATTTTAAAGAAAATTCACATTTGTTTCCATAGATAAAACATATGCATATAGAATAATTTAAAAATGTAGACCCTGAGTTTGATCCCCATCTTCACCACCACCACCACCACAACCAACACCACCACCAACAACAGTAACAACAAGAACAACAGCAGGATCTACAACAAGGCAAATAAATAAAGAAGAAAGCAATATACACAGACATAACAAAGAGGGATCACATCTAGTGCTATTTTTAGTTAGCACACATTTTAATCATAATTAAACAGTAGCGATTAAAATGAAAAAGAACTGTTAAATTTCAAAGAAAAATTTCTGCACTGTAATAGCACATCCTAAATGATCAATCTAAGGTTTAAAAAATTATAAAATATCAAGAAATCAGATTAATTATACATTTGCATTTCAAAAAACGTGTTATAGCTTTAAATGGAATTGGCTGGCCTCTTGCTGAGAAAGGATGAGAATGTAATTACTCATACATCTTGTCCACTTCTGGTGTCTTCCATATGCTGTTATCATTTTTATTTTGCTCAATTTATGGCTTTTTACAATTCTATCTGTAACAGCAGTTTCCATAGTTGTTTGTTATTAGTTCTCACCATAGCCTCTCCACTTCTGAGGCATTCTGTTATGTTCTGTAGTTGGCTGGACCCCCCTGTGATGAGTATTTCCTTCCCCAAGAACTCAGGACTGCTTTACCCTTTGGGGTTGAAGCCTATCTCCAGCTGTCTTTGTATTCAAAGACCTTGGCAGGCTTGGCCCCTTTCCTTCTCCTTATGGAAAGCATAGCTCTGGGTGGGGAAGCCTGAGCCTCCTGGGAGAATTTCCTTCCCTGGAGGAAATCGACTTATTCTGGTATGATCTCTGAGAGTTATTTCTTTATCCTTGGGATTTAGTATTTTAACTAAGAAATGCTTGGGTTTTGAGCATTCTATATTATATTTACTGGAAAGATTCAGGCCTTTTTTCATTTTTTGGGAAACTTTGTTATACCTTTCAATAATACAATTTTGCTCATGTTGTGACATGTTCGAATGCCTTCCTAGCTTTTAGCCTCTGTCTCTAATTTATTATCTGTCATTTGTGTTCACTGATCATGGGCATAATTTTTTATCTTTAGTAAAAAAATTTTAACTGGTCTCATACAATAAGGAATATATATCTGCATTAATGTTGCTTTCAGTTCTTCATTTGTAAGGCTTTGACTTCTCTTATTTTTATTCTTATTGTTTTATCACCTTAAGTCTAAGGTATAGAATTACTTTTACACTCCCGTCAAGTTCTAAGAGTGTAAAGTATACTCTTATTAAGCCATTATGAAAGATCTGTTTAGTCCCTTAGGTTTATTCTCCTCAAAGATGCTGTTGGTTGGATCCAGCTCTCCCTCAAAGGACCTTATTGGAGGCACAGCCCCCAGTTCTGTGCTGTTGGCCAGTGGTGGAGCGTTTAGGAGACTGGCCCTAGGGCGAGGCCCCCATCTGCGGGGAGCACCCCTCGAAGGTGACTGCAGCACCTTTGTTTCTTCTGCCCTCTCTCCCCACTTTTATTCTTGGCCATGAGGTGAACATCTTCCTTCTTCATGCACAACTGAGTAAGGATATTTTGTAAACTCTACAACAAATACTTTTTAACCTGGGAATTCTATACCTAGCCAAAGAAAGTATCAGTCAAGGCTTAGGATAGCTAAAAATATTTTCTGAGAATCAAGTTCCCAAAACATTACCTGTATTTGTTCCTTTCTTTTCTTTTCTTTCTTTTTTTTTTTTTTTTTTTTTGGTGGAACCAGGGATTGAACTCAAGTCCTTGAGCTTGCCAGGGAAGCACTTATTCCACTGAGCCATCTCTCTGGCCTGTATTTGTTCCTTTCAAAGCCAAAACTTAATTCTACCACAAACAGAACATAAAAAGGAGATTTGTAGCACAGGAATCGGGGAGGCAAGAGTAGGTCAGAGAAAACTCTAAATGTGAGCTGAGTATGCAGATGGAAGCGCCCGGGACTGGTGCGAACTGCAGGAACAGCCCAGGACAGACGCTGTCATGTACTGGTAACAACAATAATAATAAATTAATAAATTAAAGGAAAAGAAAACTATTATCTGATGGCTTGAATATTTTGAGAAGAAATTTAGATTTCTGGGGGAACTGGAAGATAATTTAGCAAAATACAGACAAATAAGCCAACAAAGAACAATTAATAGTTAATGTCATGTATTCTTCTCCTCCAAGATATACTATCTTACCATACTCCAATTCTTTAAAACCAGGAACCAACATAACCTTTTTTTCTCTTAAGCTATTTATCTCAGGTATTTTGTTGTAGTAACGGAAAGCTGACTAACACAAATAGTAAACCTCCGTCTTTTTTACTTAGCATACTGTGTTCTCTTTTGAACACACTTTTGTAGCCCCTGCAATGATTCTTTTCATCTTGCTCATGCTTGACCTGTGTGGTCCAGATACTTTATTTTTTTCTAATAAAACAAGGGTGATTCTTTGAGTCTCTGCCATCATATTAGAGATCAGTTTCTTTTCCTTTTGAAAAACATTTTGAAGACAAAATGCTTTGCATACTCTCCTCTTCTAGGGAACAAGAAATAGGAATGGGGAAAGGATGAGCTCAGCAGACACAAGGAGGTAAAATCTCTGTTTCATACTGATAGTTTCGGAATGTGTTAAATGATGCAAAACAGGTTATCTGGCCCCGTCCCTGCAGCACATGCCTTTCTGGTGGAGAAAGCAGTCCCTCAGGGTTTCCATCCCTTCCCCAGGGCAGAGCCTGGACATGAAGTTCCCATTTACAGAGAGGAGCAGCCTATGTGTTTTGGGTCTAATTCATATTCTTTTCCTCATTCATTTCCTTTTTCACCTAAACAGTCTTTGTAAATTATCTTTTATTTTTTAAAGAGTACAAATAATAATAAAAAAGACAAAAATTAGGAAGGCTACAGACTTTCACTAAATAAGATAATATGAGTCCAATAGTGTTTGTTGTATTTCATAGCACAGTGTTATCTCCAAATTAGGTGTTGAGGTTGCCTGATATATGCATGCCAAGTTGGAAAAAGAAAGAAAATGGAAAATAAAAAGATTATAAGAAATTAAGAAGAAAAAAGGAAACAATGAAAAAAGAAGACAAAAAATTTAAGCATTAACTGCTCCTTTCCCTAGATCAGCAGAAATGCACAGTACAGTTGTCCAAACCATCCTTCTTACATACATAGATATATCTCATCCCCCAATCCCTGTCCTGTCCTCCTCCTAATCTCAGTAATTTCTTCCTTTTGAACAGGTTCATTCCCTTTTCACAGTCTCCATTACATCCTTCAGATTTTACTTACTCTTTCAGCTTCTTACACTAAGGAAACAATATGATTTTGCATATGCGGATCTGATTTATTTCACTTACCAGTACAGTCTCTAGTTGCATTCATTTACCAGAAAAGCCTCAAATTTATCCCTTTTTATAGCTGAATAACACACCTAGGGCAAGGATTTGTGGCACGGAGAAGATGGGAACACAAGAGCCAAAACTGCTCCTCCGTCAGTTACACACACTGCTTTAGGTTGTGCCTTGCTATGTGCGTACAATGAGGGAATTAAAAAAAACTCTCCCCTACTGTTTGGTTATTTGTGTGAAGAGAAAAATTCTTTGTTTCTGAAAGAAATCTCCTTGAAAAAGGTAATTCAGTTTTATTTTGTCACGAGCTTATATCCTTTTCCATTTGCTGATTTCATCTTTAACTTGCTTCACATCTACCTAGGGGCAGTTTCTATCTTTACCATCTTGGATATGACTCCTATTACAGGTAAGAAACAACTTAATACATTTTCATAAATTGCCAGAATTTGCCAAAGACAGCAAATTCATCCTGGTGTCAGTATTAGGCAAATTTCTGGGTCGGAAGGATGGATGTGTTAACTGAATGGCAAATGACTAACTTTTGTCATTCTACTTCCTTATCATGTATTGGCATCTGATAAATTTTCCAAAATATTTACTGAAATGAACACCTTAATCTTGTTTCCAATCGCCCTTGTTACTTCATATCTAAGGGCCTTTGTTTCTACTCAGAAGAAAATGCTTGGAATCAAACCAAGATTTGTAGACTATTTAAAATTATAGATTCAATCATTCTCAACATAATAGATTAAATTTTATTTTTTAAATTAAAAAAATTTTTCCATATAGATTAAATTTTATGAATGTTTAAATGACTGTATTTTTCTCCTCAAAGACATTTGTCTATTCTCTTTGTTCTGATTGTCCTGATTGCTGGGACTATAGTGTCAAAAAACCTGGAATTTTGGATATTCCTTAGGGATAAACAGAGAGTTTTCAAATTTCACTATTTAGGAGATCATTACCTCCTTATGGGTGTGAAGCTCTGAGCTGCCTGAATGTCTTCTCATGTATCAGAACATGTGTTTTCAGCAATTCAGAAGGATTTCTTTTGCTCTCTAATGACCACATTTCCAAAAGGAAGATTACAAAATACAACTTTCCACAGTCTGGATATAAATAAAATAACTGCATTTTCCCCCAGCCATGATAACATCAAGGGACCATCCTCATCTATATAACAAGCCTTTGCAGAGTCCACTGAATTCTAGTTGCCTTGGGAACAGTGATTTGGGGTGGTGTGACTCTTCTGGTCAAAATGGTACCTTGAAGTGGGCATTCATGATGAAGACTGGAATTAGTCTTTTTTTTTTTTTAACCTTCCCTAGTAACCACATGTAGCCTGTTGCTAATAGAGAAACTTTCTGGTAGGTCTGATTAGTGGAGATGGACAATTTCATTAATTAGTCTTCTGCTCCAGATGGCCTTTTACTGAACAATAGAGGTTGAGGTAGGTATAGGCAGTGGTTGCATCCCTAGGTATCTGTGTTAGGCCCCTTTTATTTTACTTCTGTAGACAAAAGCTTGCTGAGAATTTGTCTGTGCCCTTGACCTTTTAGTTCCCTGGAACTCTAGACATAATTAGCAAGCTCTACACCACGTTCATTTTGGTCCTCATCAGGCCACACACCCAGGGACTTTCACCCCAGCTTTGAGATGTTCAAATGTGCTTGGTTTTTCTTTCTGGAAAGTTCCATGAATCACCTCCACCAGACGGGATTCTATTTAGCAGCAATGCTACTGAACCTGCTGAGTCTGGTAACTGCACAGGGAGAACCTGGCTCACTAAGGCTGTTCAAAACCCTGTGAAAGAAAAAGTCAAACGTAGGGCTTTTCAGGATGACAAATAGCCTGGAGTTTTTGCTGAGTTTGTCCCTCATGCACGTGCAGGGCCCTGAGAGCCCCAGTGACATTTGGGGGGCAGCATGTGCATCTATCTGCTTGTGGGCACTTGCATACCCAGAGAAGAGGAATTGCATGGCAAAAGTCAAGGTTAGGTGCATGTTATCTTTACTCTATCAATTAGTACTCTAGTAACTGGGGTTCTCAGACAAGTTGGTGGAGCATCTATTGTTCTGTGGTCCTACAGCAAACAGCAGAAGATTCAATTTCAATAATCAGTTTAAAGCCGGCCTTGGAGACAAGCAAGCAGACACCGGCTACACATGGCATATGATCATTTAATCCTCTCGGTGCTCAGGGGAAGGCCAATTGATATCTGAATACTCATAGAAGCTTTGTAGGGTTTTGTTGGGGAAACCACAGGCTTCAGGGTCCCTCAGGGATGGCAACATAACCAGGCCCACCTGGGGGAAAGGGCATGGGTGAGACCTGGAAGATGGAAATGTATCCAGCCAAGGTGGCTGTGCACAAGACATTGCCAGGTCCTTCTGGAAGTGCATCAGGCCCCTTTCTGAGAACCAGCAAGCGAAGGGACCCCTCCACCCTGCAGACATTCAGGACATTCAGAATGGGGTATGGACATCTGTTGTTGTCATCTGCAGGTTGGATGTAGGCCACTGCCAATGCCATCCTGATAAATTGCCCACTGGCCTCCATGCCTTATATCTCACCATTAGAGACACCAATTTTCAGATCAGTTCTTTAAGGGCTTCTATCCCATGCTAGGGGAAAAGTCCATTTGCCTTTTGGGCATTGAAAAAGTTGAATCAGGTAGGTGAAAGCAAGACCAAACAATGAACCTCCCACTCCAAAACAAGAAAGAGGTTGATGTGGTGCTAAGACAAATTTCAACAATTTCATGATTTTGCTTAAAATAAGATGGCAGACACCTAATCTTATAGACATAAACATAATAAGCACCAAATCCACAGAACCAGATTACAATAGACTTCTCAGTCACCACACTTATTACAAACCTTGAGAAAGACTTAAGCCAGTGGCTCTCTATCTGGAGCATGTTCTAGAATGGACCAGATGTTGTGCTAAGGCAAACTCCTTGGTCCCACCCCTGGGTGTGTGAATCAGTGGAGTTGGGTGGGCCCAAGGATCTGGAGGCTTGAGAAATTCTCAAGTGACGCTGACATTTTGAATCCAGACATCATGCATGGAAAACTACTGGGTTAAATGATGTCTTGTATGTTCTTTCTCATCTCTATCTCATCAGAAGGTGAATTAAGAAAGCAGCTCAGAAGCATCCACTTTGGAACACACACTTAGACCACACAAAGATCGTTTCATTCAATCCTTGCTAACATTATTATTATTATTATTTAATAAGCAAAAGGATGAAGGTCTACAGCAAGCCAAGTTCTCTGCTCAAGGTTTCAAAATCAGTCAGCTGGCAAGTTGAAGGACTAATTCCTAACCCTCAGTTCTTTTCTAGCTTTCTTTTATTCAAGGGAGAAAACTGAAGCAGAGGCAATGGGGGAGGTTGGCAAAAATGAAAGAGAACTCTGCGGGTCACGAGAACTGGGCGCAACTGTGTGAAGCCAGTGTTGTTTTGAAAAAATACCAGCGAGGCTGAATTTGTAGCGAGAACCACTTGGCTAATGGGAGATGACAAGTGCGCATGAGCTAAGCCAGGCCTGGGAACTATCACCACCCAGAGCATTTACAAAAGCCACCAGAGCACTTTGCCTGTGTGCAGGGCGGTGGCCATGGTAATGGAAGGCTACAAAAGAAGGGCAAAAGGGGGGTAAAACCAGAACAACAAAAAAAAAAGCAACCCAAGAGCTGAGGGTAAAAATGTGCTAATCGTGCTTGAGTGCAGAAGCCACAGGCTGAGGGAAGAAGGCCTTGTGCCTTCCCACCCGCAGTGATACTTGGACGCTTGATTTCTTATAACTACATCAAGGGTTTGAATTTCTTATAAAGGCTCTGGATAAAGTCCAGAATTCTGCATGGCCTCAGAGACTGGCACAATCGTGCCCTCACCTTTTGCAGTTCCCTGACGCCTCTGCAAATGTTCTCTGTTCCCATTGGGCAATCTCTCAAACACCCCTGCCTCATCTGAAAGAACCTCCGGACAAGAAATACATTTACAACATAAAGCTTGCGGTACACAGCTCTCTTACCTCTTTGACAAAAAGAAACTAGGACCTTGGGAGGTTAGTGTGTTTCCTGAGGCTGGTGGTCAGCATAGGATTAGAATTAGAGATGCGTATCTGAAACCACTGGTCTCTCTTGACCCCACACTAATCAGCACAGTGCCTTGACTCATAGAGACACTGTGTTCACTGCATGCTTGATGGCATTTGAAGCTCCTGAGGAGTCCAGGTATCACATTCTACTCTTTTATCTCCTTGGCTGAGACCAGCACAGGGGCTTTGTGCAGAGTAGATGACTTGTGTTTACTCCACTTTGAGTTGTATTCACTCTGGGTTGGACACTTGATAGAAAAGGAAGCCCTGGAACTGATTTTACTGGTGAGAGTCCACAAACGCAATTGATGCGGGACAGGATCAGCCTAAAAGAGAGGACAGAGAGGATTCCAAGGTCTTCCCCCCATGCCCAATCTCAAGCGATCTGAATCACACTTCATGTCAGTAACAGCAAGGCTTTAGTCTGTGCTCTGAAGACAGGTTTTCCCACAGCTGCCAGTGGTACCTCACCCTCTACATGGTTTTGTCCAGGTTTGCCCCCACTGTCAACCTCCTAAGCACCGACTTCAAAGCCCCCACCTTCCACTTGAAATTTCCACCCACTCCCTCCTGAGTCTAGCATGTGGCAGGTGCTTATTATTAAGAACTACAAAGCCGGGAGTGGTGGTGCATGCCTGTAATCCCAGCACTCGGGAGACTGAGGCAGGAGGATTGCTGTGAGTTTGAGACCAGCCTGAGCTACAAAGTGAGCTTAAGGCCAGCCTGAACTGCATAGTGAGACCCTGTCTCAAAAAAAGACAAAAAAAAAAAAAAAAAAAAAAAAAAAAAAAAAAAAAAAAAAAAAAAAAAAAAAAAAAAAAAAAGAACTACATAGCAGATGGCTGTGTGAAGAAGGCAGCGAAGTTAGAATCTGAACTGAGTGGCGATCCTTAAATGTCACACCCAACAAATGTGGATTTATACGCAGTGGATGGAGAAAGGAGAAAGGTACAGGGGCTGTATCCTTCCAATTTTAGGTGCTAGGCCTCTGGGTTAATACACACACCCTCCTTTTTTAAAAAATGAAACAAAATTTAATTCAATTTCAATTTTCAGGCAGCACTATAAAATTTCCATCGCAGTTTCCTCCGCTTGGTAACAGAATGTGTGTGTGTGTGTGTGTGTGTGTGTGTGTGTGTGTGTGTGTGTGTGGCAATGCTGCAGGCTGGGTGGGGAAGGTGTTATGAATACACACAGGTGTGTACTCTTTTGGTGGAAGGAAAAGTGGGACCATGTTGTGGGGAGTCACTAAGAGACCGGCCAGCGCTCTGCTTGTACTTGGATTGTTAAAATTACCACAGATCTCTAATGATGCCTTACCTTTGCACCGTAAGACCTTAATTCCCATGCTTATTGTTATTTTTGTCACATTGGCCTGGGGGCACTTGAAGGACCCTATGGGGATTTCTAGGTGGCTATATCCCAGCTGCCCCGCTGATGCTGTCACAGCTGAGAAGCCATTTTCATGTGCACCGAAGGTTTTCTCAACACGGCTTCTTGGTTCCTGTGGACTTTGGCCTACTTTGCAAAGTAAGTTCAGGAAACTACTCTCTTCCCTGTGGCCATAGGAAAAGGCACAAAGAAGCACGGTGGAACTGCCTTCCACCAAGAAACCCAGACAGCTATGTGAGCTAGAACTTGTACTGAGGGCAAAACTCTGTTTTGTCAGGAACATAACCTAGAGCTAAGAGCTAAGAGATTGGACAGGCTGCTCTGTGGAGCTGAGTCTGCCCTTGCAGGAGAGAGGCCAAGCTTCTCCTTGGCCACACGCGGGGCTCCACCCTTTCCACCAGCGTCTTCAGGCACTGCCTGGACTCCCGCCAGTGCTTGCCCTGAGGTGCCTGTCCCCGGACACATGGGCAGCACAGATAACACGTGGCTCTATCTTATGGAGGGGAAGACAGGACCATGAATAGCATGCTCTGTAAGATTTTGAAAAATGTTCTTATGAAATAAATATGCCACTACCTTGATGTAAGTTACCGGCGAGAGGTGGGGTGATGCGGGGTTTTTGTCTTTTTTTTCACATTGATTGTCAAATTGTCCCCAGAATACAGATTCTATCAGAAATGTTGAAGTAACATAGAAACTTACTATTTAATTTCGTAACCGAAAGGTATCTTCTGAGCATCTACACCTAGGTGCTAAATCAGGTATAAATCAAGGGAAACAAAAACATAGAGAAATGATACAAAATTTCACTAAACAAAGTAATAGGAATTCAGCATTGGTTGCTGTATCGCATAATGTTATCTTCAAATTAGTTGTTTAGGTTAATAGATATAAAAGTGCACAGGTGGTTTAAAAAGAGAATCACCAAAAATAGTTGTAAGAAATTAAAAAGCAAAAAAAAAGAAAAAAGAATAAAAAGAAAAGAAGAATTATCTGTGTGGGTGTAATAAGCAACAGCATGCAACAGAATGCCAAGCCCCAAATCCCAGTGCAGACCAGTTGTCAGCTCCACCCTTGGCGGAGAAGGGAAATTTGCCAAAACACAGAAGCATTCTCATGAAAAAGAGAAGCAAAGGGGAAGGCACCTGTCTAATCCCAAATGGCAAACTGTGGTCTCTTTCTTAATCTACATCTCAAAGCAAATAACGCAACTGTTAAATGGAAAGTCCAGTTGTAGGAGCATTGAACTGTTTGGGACTGGACAGAAGCGGATGAAAGGGAATTTTATTGCTTTTGAAATCATTTGGTGACTATTACGGATGACATCAGAAATAAGGAATCTGGCCACCCTCGTATTGGTGTTTAAAAGGGGCTCCTTGGATTCTCTAAGCCTCATCTTCTGATTCTGCAGAACTTGGGGAGGGTGGAGAGGACCCTACATTAAATAATACGTGCATTTATTTTTTATTGATGCTTATAACCCAGAATCTTATACTCTCCAATATTTCCTCTACTTCTCTATCTGGGAAGAAGTGTTAAGAAGAACTAGCTGTGGGGAGAATTGTCCTTGCACCCCCAAGCTTCCTTATCTTTCTCAAATATCCAAGATCTCAAAGAATTCGAGAAAAGATGTTCACTTATCTATCTGCTTTGGGTGTTGATGATTTTTTTTTTAGTACTTTTTAAGTATTTTGTATGTATAACTTTGTACAACTAAAAATAGACTTCTGTCTAGTAAAAATGGAGAAGTATTGTTTTTGAATAAAAGACTTGCTTTGCTCTGAAATCCAGGAAGCACAGTGATTGGTATTATTTTATTTAATCTAACGAGTTTCATTTCGGTCAGATTTGTACATGCACATGACATGCTTTGATCAATTTCAACCTCATCACCCCTCTTTCCTATTAGCTTTCCATTTGGGGGGGGGGGTTATTTTTTATTTTTTAAAGAATAAAAAATACCAATAAAAAGGAAGTCTTAGAAATGATACAAAATTTCACTAAACGAAATGTAGGAATTCAGCAATGGTTGTTGTATCACATAATGTTATCTTCAAATTAGTTGTTTAGGTCACCAGATATAAAAGTGCACAAGTGGTTTAAAAAAAAACAACAAACAAAATAAACTTGTAAGAAATTAAAAAGTAAACAAAAAAAGAATAAAAAGAAAACAAATTAAGCATTTACTGCTCCTTTCAAAAGACCAGCGGAAATTGGCAGTTCATTTATCCAAATTATCCCTCATATATACATAAGTCTATCTTTTTTTGAAGGAGGCGTTTACAGTGTGTATTGTATCATATCCATCTCCCATCATATTCATCCTGACCTTGACCTCAGTCCATCCCACTCACTTTGCGCTGTGTAAGAATGCCCCCCCTTTTCCTTTCTTGGTTTCTTTTTCACATTCTCTATATTCTGGAGAACACGCAGTGCTTGTCTTCGGGAGTCTGGCTTCTTTCACTTAACGCGATCATCTCCAGAGCCACCTATTTTCCTCCAAATAACGTTTTACTCTTTGTGGCTGAAGAATACTCCACAGAGTACGGAGGCCACATTTGCTCATTCACTTCACTGCTGATGGGCACCTAGATGACTTCCACAGCTTGGATGGTGGGAATTGGGCTGCAGCTAACTCGGGTGTGTTGGTATTGCTGTAGCATGTTGACTTTAATCTCTTCAGGTCTTCTTTCCACGATGCCGGTCCCAGACCAAAACTGGATAAGAACTGAATCAAATTCAGTGGTTAAGGTCAACGTTGACCTTGTGGGGAAATTTGATTCGGTTCTCATCCAATTTAGTTTGTGACCAGAATTGTAGAAAGGATGAATTTCATGAACTAAGGAACGCTTGTGGGGGTATCAAATGGTAGCTCTATTTCCAGTTTTTAGAGGAACCCCTACATTGGTTTCCACAGTGGCTGCACCAGTTTACATTCCTACCAGCAGGGAAGTAGCACTCCATTTTCTCCATATCATACCAGCATTGATCGTGTTTGTATGCTTGAGGACAGCCCATCCCAATGAGGATGAGAGATAAAATCTCAGTGTGTGTTTGATATGTGTTTCCCTATTGGCTGAAGACTCTGATCACTTTTCCAGGTACTTGTATGTTTCTGACCTTTGACTCTCTGCCAGGGTCTCTGGACTCTGCAGACAGCAGGGATTTGCAAGTCCTAGAACGTACCCACGGCTGCCTTTACTGAAATGTCCAGTGCAAGCACAGTAGGAGTCTAGGCTTACAGTCTGATGAGGGGAAAGAAGCAGTGATGTTGCACTCCACTTAACAATATGTTGGCAATACCTCATTAAATCATAAAGACAGGTTAATTTAAAGACTCTGGCTTGCTCAAATATCAACCAAGTCACAGTCAATTTCAGAATCTGTCTTAGACAAAAACATCTATCAAAAGGCAATAGTTTTGTATTAGGCAATTGATATAAATTAATATTTCTACTGCTATTAGAGTTTATTAATTTTTTTCTTCAGTTCTCTTCTCAGTGCCAGAGAAAGACAGTGTGATTACAGAATAGGGCTAGTTTAGCAGTCTAGCTGAGAATGACAAGTTGAGAATGTCAGTGCTATAGTATCTACTAGGTACATTCAGTTTAAAAAAAAAACCATTCAGGTACTGATAATAAATGAAGCTTATTCTTCATTAAGAGGCCTGTTGCTGTGGCAACTTCTAGCTCACAAAAGTATTTACATCAGCATGGCTCTGACACTAAGGAGCAGTAGCTTTCCTTCATCAATGCCTGGAGTCTTTCATTTATATATCCCAGCTACCTTATTGGTCTCAGTTAAGGTGACCTGAACACCCTAGCAAACCCCTCCAAAACAGGTCAAATCCAACCCCCAGGATGCAACTTAAACAAATTTGATACATCAAGGAGATCAAAGGTAGAATTGATGAATGGTTTTCTTTTGCATAAAGGATATTTTCTGAGTTATTTTTCTTTTCCTGTTCATCCAGCAGAGGGCAAAGTATTTCTAAACATTTAAAGTCATAAATGTTAATGTGCATTCAAATCACACATTGTTTCCCCCAAACCTTTATTTTCCTAATGCCTAATTATCACCAAATAGCCTAAAGCACTCTCAGGCACAGCGACAGCAGGACTCAGTATGACAATAAGTGAGTGGAGGGGGTGGGGACAACTTGGCAAGCTGCTGGGAAGCACTCGCCATTGGTCTAGTACTTTCAAGCGTGGTCATTTTCTTTAGGAAAATCATTATATAGTTATAAAATAACGTTTGTACAGGGATATCCAATGCACTTTCGCCTTTTGGATAATAGGATAAAAGCAGAAATAATTATAAAAAAAATCAGGTCACAAAAATAGTGTGTAAAGTCCACAGAATTTGTAACATAAACCAACCACTGTCATTTAAAAAGCCCAGCACAGAACTCTTTTTAAATAACCAATTATTGAAATTTATGTTAAAAAGGTCAAAGAATTTCAAGACTTAAAAAACAGTATTTCTCAAGGGCCTGGGAATGCAAAAAGAAAGAAAACACCGTTGTACGTTTAGATCCATATGCTTTTCTAACAGACATGAATATTGTTACAAGTGTGAATTCTGAACAAAACCATTCTCCCAAACTAACTTGATTTTCAAAATCAATCACTGTGTAGCTACAAAATACTTTCAGACTGGCCCATTCCAAAGCTTCTAACTTGTCTTTCTAATGCTTAAGGAACCTAAAATAACTTCAGCAACATGTTTGAACCAAACATGTTTAATGTAAGAAGTCAGAATGTCTTCGTGGTTGGTGACTCTTGGGTTTATGCAAGGATGCTTGGCTGCCTTAAGATCCCTCAGAAAAACTGGACCACAGAGTGCTCCCTATTCTAGAATGCACTAGGATGCTAAGCAACATCCCTTCTTTTTGTGCTATTTAAGAGTCATTCTCATCCGACTCTCCATGCATGTATACATGTCTTACATCCTCAAGCACAAAATTGGTTCTGAAGGACCACAGCGGCAGTTGCCTACATAGAGGGCTCTTCATTGCAACAGAAGGTCAGGAAGTACTGCTTAATAATGACTGAATGAAATTACTGGAAAGCAGTGTGGGGCAGAAGAGAAGCCAAGTGCTTGAGACTCAGGTCAGGAGAGAACTGAATCCAGCTCTACTCCCCAGGAGCTGAACAGCCCTAGTAGGTCTCCCAGACTTCTTGCAGTGTGACTTTTTTTTTTTTTTTAAATCTTGAACACTATCTACCTTACCTTATCTACCTTACAGGGCTATTTCTCCCATGTGTCATGTGAGGTGCTATTTGTTACCAGCCGCGCACATGCCTGATACACAGAAGACACTCCCTTTTGCTCCTTTTCTTTCCTTTGGTTTTACAATTTCCTCTTACTGTATGAAAAGCAGGTATAATGCATGAAAACAGGGTTGATCTCCAGCAGTTACAAAAGTTAGCTAAGAACTAGATATTGTTTGCTCATCAGCTGTGTCTACTCAACATCTATCTATCTAGCTGAGATCTTGCTGTGAACCTTTGACCGTGAAAGGTCCTGGCTAAGCGGGTTACTGATTTTCCAAGGGTGCCCGGGCACGAGGGTGTTCCTCAGACAAGCAGTAGAGGTCTACTGATAAATCCTGGGGCTCATGGCTTCTCTACTTTGTCTTTTGTTGTCCTTGGACTCCCTTTGGGAAATAGATATCTTGATTCCAAGACTTTTTCTTCTAGCACCAAGAATTCCTTTTTTCCTTTTCTGAAGACAATAGCCCATACTTGTAAAAATTTCAAAAGAAATAAACATTTAGGAAGAACACTAAGTAATCTCACCACTGAAGTGGGACCCCTGCCAACCATCCAATGAATGTCCTTTTAGACTTTATTTCTAATAAGGCACATCTTTCTTAAATGCACATATCCCCTCTCTACGCATTCCTTTCAATATCTGTTCAATTATTAGCCTCAGAAAAATCTCTTTTCCTATCTTTTTTTGGTCCCAATTGTAAATTCCAAGGTTATTTCTACAATGATTGCCAGGCGTCAAAGGACTATAACTATATTCTCATATTTTTGAAAAGAAAAAGATAGTTCGTTAGTGAAAATAAATGAATCAGGATCAAATTCAGAAGAAAACATGCAGAATCTGCATAAAAATCCCCTTCTATTTCTTTGTCTTTCTGTAATTAAGCTCACATTCCCCAGGTACTGGCATTCATAATAAATGCCTATTTTTCCATTTACTATTATTGTTGTTCTGCTTCATTTAACTAAAAGCATGGTAGAAGAATTTTTTTCCTAGCATTCTTCAGACTTACCATGAACATTTTTCTTTTTCATGTCTTATCTATCACAGACTAATACTTTTGTAAAACAAATACAGATGCATTACTAGAACAATGAAATTAAAAAAAAAACACCCAGAACCCAGACACACAAAGTGAAGTCCTGGTTTTGTCAGTTACTAGATTTAGAAGACTTAAAATTATTCTGCTGCGTTGCTCTACAAGTTTTCGAAGGCTTGCGATTTCTTTTCTTTTTTTTTTTTTTGTCTTTTTGAGACAGGGTCTCGCTATGCAGTTCAGGCTGGCTTTAAGCTCACTTTGTAGCTCAGGCTGGTCTCGAACTCACAACAATCCTCCTGCCTCAGCCTCCTGAGTGCTGGGATTACAAGCATGCGCCACCATGCCCGGCTTGGCTTGCGATTTCTGTACTTAGGAAATAGTTTCCGAGCAACGTCCGACTGTACACTACACCCAGGGCTGCAGTCATCCGGATCTTTGTGTGGGAACTGACCTTTCCCTGACTTACTTCGGGTCTTGGGAAAATATGTTCTAAGTTTCTAACAACTAATTTACAAACGAACTTTAGGGGAAGGTGGGATTTTAATAAAAAGTTTAGGACTGTCTGTATTGGGATACACTGAAATAATTACCAAAGTTTTCACTTTTCACCCAGATGTTTATAATTATTGTAGTAGAGCAAAAGATGCTTGAAACCAGGGAGCTGTGATTATTACAAATACACAGTGAAGCCCTGCCAAAATTTTATTTTTCCAACGTGCCCTTTCAGACTCCAAAGTATCTCTGTCATCTGGGCATTAATGACTGTGGGGACCATCACATGCGAAAACCCAATCCAAACAAAGAACCAAACAAAATTGGATCCTTTTTTTTTGTGTGTATAGTTTTGAGAAGGGTCTACAGGGTGTTCAGGGTCTCACTACTAGATTGGACTCGTATTGATCCACCTGTTATTTGTACTGAAACTGTTTAGACAAGATGCCATGCTTGCATCTTGTACTGTGAAGACAACAATATGCAATGTATTAATTATTATGACTGCTCTACTAACCTGTTTTGGAACTGTCTCATTGCTATTTCTTTCTCAATAAAATTAATTTTAAAAAAAGCTGGGATTACAGGTGCACGCCACCATGCCCAGTCTCAATTGTTATCTCAGTGCACCCTGAGGGAGGGGCCAGCACTGCAAGCCCAGGGATTGAACCTCTGGCCCCTCAGCCTGCTTGCAGGTGCTTTAATCCACTGAGCTATTTGGCCAGCTCCTGAATCACTTTTTAAACCCTAACCTTCAAGTTTAAATACTTACAGTAACATTCACACAAATGCCTTGTCTCGGATAGAGCCCTGTGATGTCTACGGGCAGCAACCACAGGACGGTGGAGTACGGTGGTGCTTGTCAGCTGAGAGTTATCATCCTGATTTCTTAAGCGGCCCAAGAGCACTTTAGTTTTTCAATAACTCACTTTCCTCCACTACAAAACAGGAGTGAAAATGAAGAGAAGGAGGAACGTACGAGAAAAAGCGTCAGGGTTTTGGTGTGCCTGTGCGTGATAAACAAAAACTGATAGATCCAGCAATGTAATTAGTTTATGATTCTTAATAGCCCACTCATTAATTCATTGCTTAAAATGTGGCTGTGATGATTTCTTTTTAGATTTGGCTTGATTCAAATGATCAGTCGTAGTAAATTCATCCTCTTAGTGTTTAATTATACATTAATAATTTGATTCATTTTTATTCATTCATTTAGTAAACATTTATTAATTGTTTATTATGAACACTGCCACATATTCAGTGGTCTGGAGGAAAAGGGTGCTCTTCTGGAAGGCTTAACAAATCCTGTCCTCAATGGTAGGCCTGAGGCTGCAAGTCAGACTACCTGCTTGTGCTTAACTAAAGCAGTTGAAAGTCAAATTTCAGCATTTCAAGTACCTTACAATTTGAAATACTTCCTTTTCCTTTTTTAAAAGAAAAAGGATTTGTATAGCAAACACATGTGAATGATAAGTTCAATGAATGCCTTGTTCTCTCATATACCAAATATATATATATGTATGTATTTACACATATGTGCTTTCATATGTAATTGTAAACATGTATTTATACATATATGTAATATATATTTATATTTATGTAAATGCATACATATGTAAATATATTTGCATGTTTTACAATTAACAGTGGTAAACCACAATCTAAATACAACTGGAAAAGGGAGATACATACTCTGTGTTGGAAAGCACATATTGTTCTTGTACTAATAGTAACAGATCTACAAACACTTTTTTAGAATCACAGCGGTCTGTGGGTGCGAGCAGCCGTGCATTTGACTGGTCCCTGTTTTGCTCACACACACCTAGAACAATACTGCGAGCAACCCTGGCGTGAGTGGCTGCGAGTGTGCACATGGGTCTGTGTGTTTTGTTGGTGGTGAGTGTGTGGGTGGTTATAAGAGATAATCCAAACAAAGTAAGACTGTAAAGAATGTGTCGTTACTTTTGGGGACAATATTAATGTTAAAGTAATTGCTTGCTCCCAGGCAAGCAATTAAGTGATCCTGCAATCTAGATAGAAAATGATAACAGATGTACCAATTACTGACATTGTTTTAGGAAGAAAGAAAGGTGAGGGGGAAAAAAAAGGAAGGGGGAAAAACATATTTTTCAGTATCAGATAGCATGATTAATTTCTGACATAAATAATCCACAGAATGGGTATTTTTGAGGAAAAAATTTGTGGATTACCCGCAGAGATTGTAGACGTGCACTGAATTATAGGTACATGCTGGGCTTTTACATAGAGCAGTGTCCTTTATTTGGGAAGTAGTACTCTAATTTTTTTCTCCATATATTTGGTACAGGGCCTCATTATGCAGATTGGATTTATAGTGATTCTCCTGTTTTCAGTCTCCCCAGCGCTGGGATTGCAGACATATGCCACCATGCCCATACTCTGTCACTGGCTCAGTTTGCCCCGGGGGTGGGGTGGGGCTGGTGGGACTGGGAATTGAACCCTGGTCCCTGTGCTTGTCAAAGAAGGCACTTAGTCCGCTGAGATATCTCTCTGGCCCTATTATTCTAATTTCTTTGCAGGTACAGGTGAAGAGGCCCCAAAGTGACAGGCTCACTCCCAGTTGCCTGGGTACATTTTGAATTTTTCCCTTCATGTGATCCATTCAGATTATGCCAGTGAACACAGAACTGAAGGGGAGAGCTGGTACTGTCATTTTATAGACTTCCTGAGGGTGGACAGCATCTCGTGGGAATTGCAAGATACCAGGAATAAGAACCTCATCCACAGCTGCACGGCTGCTGGCCAACCAGGAGGTACAGCCCAGGTGCCTTTCACCCAGGGCACTATTCATTCATGGCATGAGCTCTGGGGAGGACAGGATTCTCTTCCAGAGTCAGTTGTGCTGGTGAGGAGTCAGCGTTGTCTTACTTACTCAACCAAAGAATTCAATTGCCCTGAAAGAATGTGTCACAGTACACAGGTCAGCAGAGGCTAATCTCATTGCACAGGCTCTTCCTCTTCCTGCTTAATTTGTTAATATAGGCAATAAAGAGCTCTGCAAAGAAGTGAAAGAAGCAGGATTCATTTCTATTCCTGCATGTTTTTGTTTATTGCCCTAAATTAAATTTGAAAATTTTTAACATGGACTTAGTAGGGAAAATGTTATTTTGATTTTTTAATACATAAACAAATAAATTTCACATTGGAATTTGAATTCAGGACCTTATGCTTGCCAGGTAGGCACTGTGCTACTGAGCTATGTCCTGTAACTGTTATTTTAAAGTGAATGAATCTTTTTCTCAACAGGTATGCTCTTCAGTCCTGTTGGCCACAGTTTAACTATGATTCTATGGCAGAACATTTTATCCTTATTAGGACAGGATATCTGACATAAAAATGCACTGTGTACATAAAAGGGTTTTTGTGTTTAATAATATAACAATAAAGCCAAAGATACATAATAATTTTTAAAAGACTGAATGTTTTTTCTGGTACCAATAACCTCTCATATGGCTCTGAGCACTTCATGCTTCCTTCTGTTATATGTAAAACTTTTAAAATATTTGGAAGAAACATAGAAGGCAGCTTAGAGTGGTCCTTTCAATATAACTAGTCATCTGAAATATAATAATAGTTCAAAATTAGGGGATATAGTAATGAATTAATCATATTAAAGAATTAAGGGAAAAGTAATATGCTCAACTCCATAAAAGTTAAGAAGCCCACTGACAAAATTTAACAATTTTCCTGCTTTGAAAAAGGCACAGAACTGAACATTAAAAATGATTGTTCACACACACACACACACACACACACACACACACACACACACACACACATACACACAGAGAACATACTCTTCCTAGTACCACCAAACCTCATACTAAGTATGCTATCATGCTTGCTAAATACTGTTATCAATTATTTTATTAACATCATCTTAAAGGTACTTAAAAAGACAAAGCTGCTAAAGGTATAAAACTAGAAAGGAAGAGGTAAATGAGTTACTATTTGCAAATAATTATATAGCTAGAAAACTCTGGATCGTTACTGAAAAATAAAGAACAAAAGAAGCAAAGTGCAAAATTAATACAGAAAAATCAGGAGCTTTCACATATAGGAACACCCGGTTAGGAGATATTTAGATGAGATCGTTCTATTTACTACCAACAACACCCACTGCATCCAAAATAAACTCAAAAATCATGCAAAACGGTAAGAAAAGCTTTAGTGAATGTACTCCTGAAGGTTAGAAAAATGGAACCAAACCAACAATGGAAAGGCATTGCCCACTCTTGGCTAACTCAGCGCACATGGACGCAAGCTTTGGAATACAACTTACACAATTAATTTGATTTCAATAAAAACACCAACGTCTTTCTTCTGTTGGTAGCCAAGCTTTTTATAAATAAAAAGGCAAACGAGCAGGAACATCCAAGAAAACATGAGGGGACGCCCATGATGGGCAATTAGCCTGTGTCTTGGTCTTTTTCCTGACCACTGGGACAAGGGTCCAACGCCCACAGTTTAACAGGAGAGGTTTATTTTGGTTCGCGTTTTAGAAGTTGTCGTCCGTGCCTATTTGGGACTGACCACACATTAAACACACTCCACATTCTCAGTGGTTAAAACTGTATGGCACCGAGACATGAATGGAAAGCACAGGTAATGAACAGAAAGTCCAAAAATAGAGCCCAAATGGACAGGTTCTCAGCATATGACAAAGATAGCAATTCTATCATCAAGAGGAATCGAATGATTAATAAATGACAATGAGAACAGGGAAGCATACAAAACTATGACACCTATATACCAGGATAAAGTCAAACATGCATTAAATTTACATGTAAAAAATGGAGGCAGGCTGGGCTTGTGGCTCAGTGGCGAAGTGCGTGCCTGTCGTGGATGAGACCCTGGGTCCGCCCCAGGCTCTACAAAAGAGAAGAGGGGAAGGGGAGAGGAAAAGGAGCCAGAGCCATTGGAGCACTAGCGTTGGAACAAAAGCCTTTTAAATAATTCAAATCATGAAGCAACAAAAGAAAAATGAGGGCTGGTGAGGTAGCTCAGCGGACTAAGCAGCTGCTTTCGCAAGCGCAGGGTACAACCCCCAGTCCTGCATGCTGTGCGGTCCCCATCGCCGGGGAAAGCTGAACCTGTGATCGAGGCCAGGCGTGGTGGCGCATGCTTGTATTCCCAGCATTGGGGAGGCTGAAAACAGGAGGATATCTATGAGTCTGAGCTGCGTAGTGAGCCCTATACCAAATACATCAATGAAAAAATAAAGAAAAATGACAGTCATAATAAGTTCGGATACATAAAAACTTCTGCATGTTTAAAAAAAACATCCACCAGCAAAGTCAAAAAACAATGAGAAAGTGGGAAAAATACCTGTGCCTCTCACAAGACCAAAAGGCTAATTTCCCCAATATGCAAAGATCTCTAGAAATCAGTACTAAGCCAAGGGGCTCCTAGCCCCTGCCTGTGGACAAAGGTGGAAGTGGACAGTTCATAGCAAGGCAAAGCTTGAAAGGTGAAAAATGCTCAGCCGCACTTCAATGCAGGGAAAGCTGCTCCCCGCCATGTGCCCTGAGAGAAAGAGTCAGAATTCCGCAGAAATGCCCCTTCTCATCCCTCGGGGTGGCATCGGTCTGCACAGGCGAGGATGATGGGTAAACAGAGGCATCGCTGCAGTGCTGCTGGTGGGAAGCCAGGGACTCGCTGTGGAGGGCACTTGACAGGAGGTCTCCTTCTCCTCTGCCTGGGGCCCTGCCTGTCCTTGCTCTCTTCAGCCGCTGCCCTTGCTGCCACTGACCACACCACTGCATCTGCACTGCTGCTGCTTCTGTCTCTCTGGGCTCCCCACGGGGCTCGGATGGTGAGTGAAGGGACTGGGCACAGACAGAGTATAAGGAAGGCATTCAGCCCCTCCGGCCCTGCTGGGCTCCCCAGACCTGTGTCTTTCTACTGGAGACTCTGATCCACAGGTCCTCCACTGACTCTCCAGGTCTAGGAGTAGCAGTGCGTCCTGCTCGTGGTAAATCTGGACTACTGGCTGTGTTCTGCTGCCTGCAGCTTTCCAATAGTCTCTCTATTAAAGGCTCCTTAGTTGGACCATGTCACTTATATTAGCCCAAGACTTGATGGATACTCCTAGCAATCCCATTTGAGGAAATTCATCCTCAGGTACAATTGTACGAGTGGGAAATTATGTATATAACTTTATTCATGAGCAGAAGGTTAGAAACAACCCAGTGGCCAGCAATAGGGGCTTGGTGACATACATGATACTTATATAGACACATGTTATGAGGCTGTAAAAACTGAGAAAGCTCTATATCTACTGATAGAACAGATCCAGAATATGGGAACGAAGAAAAGGAAGTGCAGAGCTGCTCCATAACAGGAACACAGCAGGGTCTGCCCATGTGATGGACTGGGGCTCCAGGGAACCCATTCCCGGGGTGGTTACTGAGTCTGCGTAGTCCTCTAGTATGTTAGCTGTGTCTCTCAGCCTTCTTGGAAGGAAGGAAGGAAGGAAGGAAGGAAGGAAGGAAGGAAGAAAGGAAGGAAAGAGTAAAAGAACGAAAGGAATGAAAGAAAAGAAGAGGAAGGAAGAGAGAGAGAAGGAGGGAGGGAGAAAAGAAATAGGATTTTCTAGGGCTGGCCAACTAGAGCACCTGCAAGCAGGGGGCCAGGGACTGATCCCTGGGTCTGCAGTGCAGGCCCCACCCCTGGGGCCTGCTGAGATGGCAATTGCGACTGGGCATGGTGGTATTCCTTCAATCCCAGCTCTTGGGAGGCTGTAAACAGGCAGATCACTACGAGTCCAATCTAGTAGTGAGATCCTGAACACTCTGTAGACCCTTCCCTAAAATACAAAAAAAAAAAAAAAAAGAAAGAAACAGGACTTTCTTTAAAGATAGAGAAAGTAAGAAAGGAAAGAAAGGGGGCTGGGGAGATGGCTCAGTGAAATAAGCACTTCCCTGGCAAGCGTAAGGGCCTGAGTTCAATCCCTGGTTCTGGACTCCTTGGCCTGGTGGGGGCCAAGACACTCTACAATTAGCTACAATAAAAGGAAGCACTCAGATTAACACAAAGAGCAGGAGACAGGAAGCTCCTGGAAGAAGTAGCCCTCCTGAAGGGGAAAGGGGGTGAGGGAGGAGACCTGGATGGGCTGGGTTGTGTAGCAAACCTGAGGTGGTCCATTTGACAACTTCTGAGGGTTGGATTTCTGTAAGGGTCCAGATTATACACCATTAAAAGGGTGCATTGTCCTTTTTTAAACAAATACAAATTGCCCATAAATATTTGCTAAAATCAAAAGAAATGGGAAAATATGTCTACAATTAATAAAATATGCTAATGAACTCCTTCTTAGGACCAAAAGCAGCATGAGGAGAGGATGGAGTTTTGGGAATGAGGGGGTCAGGTTTCCTTCTCTACCACAGTATTCCACTTCTGGGCATCCTTTTTCTGACACTCTTCCTTCTGCTGGCTTCCTTCTCACAGGGCAGAGTGTCAACACGAATCAGTGGCAACAGCAATGGCACCATGACTTGTGGGACCGCTCAAGAGAGCCAGTGCTCTTTCATCCTGCCAGTCTTGGCGCTCAGGGAACCTTTCCTAATGGTGACAGATGCCACCCTGTTGCAAGAGCTTCAGGGAAGCCATGAAACTTGTGCCGCTTCAGGATGGAGCCAACGGACGTGTCAGTCGCTCAGGCTGAGAGGCCAGAGGCTCTGGGCACAAGCAGGGGCAGGGACGAGGTCAAGGTCGCGGTGTGAGCGAGGGCCAGCTGTGAAGCCCAGAGGCACCCAGGCCGGTGCTACTCGGAGGGAGCACCGCTGCTCCCTGCGCCTGTCTTTGAATTTATCCCCTGAACAGCACGGCAGAGAGCGAACAAAGTATTTGGTAGATAATAAAGAAACATTTAGCATAGTTACTGTGAGCCATCAAAAGTGAAACTAATAATTGTTTAAAAATGTTTGTCCTTTAAAAGATGGGGAACAAAGGATGGAATATTGTACAGTGTAATTTAATCATATGTTAATGGGCAGTAAAGCTATGTAAATTTCACTTTTTTTTTTTTTGTGGAACCAGGGATTGAGCCATCTCATTGGTGTTTTTTGTTCAAATCGTGCATCCCTCATCTTTATTAAACAAGTAATAGACTTTAAAAAGTCAATTTTAATCAAGGATATGAAATAAATATTTCCAACTGCTAGAAACATTTCAGATATAAAATCTATAAAGCTTCAAAAAGATTTCAGGCTAGGAATAGCTACAATTAGAAGGTGCTTCATAATTGTCAAATCACTCCAAAATGGATCCAAGATTTGTTGTTTCATGACGAAGGATAAGAACAGCTTTGCTGAAAAGCAATCCTAAAAATTACACTATTGGGTAAAAACTCGCATCCATTTATGGGTAAATAATGTCCAACCAAGAGCTCGGTGTCATGGAGGGCCCCTCTCTAGAGGACCCTTTCCTTTAACACTGAGGACTATATTTACTCTAAACATCTATTATAACATTAGGCGTTGTTTATTGTTTTTTTTTAAAAGAAGTGCAAATGCTGTCAGTATTGTTGGGTTGAAGAGTAATTTAAATAAGCCCTTTGGTTTATGCTGCACACAAGAAGGCTTTACAAGACCTAATCTTTTCTAAAACTGTTATGCTCCCTGGTTCAGCAGAGCCTCCTAATTGCAGCTATTAGTTCCCCCTTTTTGTGGTCTACTCTGTCAATAGACTATTGAGTGTTCAGTAAATTAAGCCCGCCAGCAGCCAGCGTATCGAGACAGACGTTAAATCATCGCCTGGCTGTCCTTGTTCATTACTAGTATCTGTGAAATGGCTTTTAAACACAGGGACAGGATTTAACATGATGCACATTTGTGTCCTTCTCGGATTTCCATACTGTACAATCAGGTATGTGAGGGTTTTTTTCTAGGCAACAGGTGTGTTCCTGGGACAAAGTTCCATCCCCACTTCTGGCTTATGTGAGAGGCGGCAGCTGCAGGCTTAATGTGAATGACACAGGGTTCTGTTAGAGACAAAAAATAAACAACTGTTCCGAGTATTAAAGCAACAGGCAGATGGATTGTAGCTGCTGTGCTGTTCTTTGTATTATGGAGTCAGGGTCCAAATTTTCAGAGGGCAAGTGTTTCTCTCTTGTTTTCTTTCTTTCTCTGTCCTTCCTGCCTTCTCTCCTCCTCCCTTCCATCCTCTCTGTCCCTCCTTTCTTTTTCCTTCTTTCCTCCCTTCCTTTTATTTTGTTTCCTTTCTGCTGTTTTTTTTAAAATCTAGTGAGAAACATAAATTACTTTAAGAATTACGTCTTCATAATTGAGACTATAACTTCCCTGCAGTCAGATGATTTATGAATGAGGAGAAAGAAAAGAGCTGATGCAAATGAAGTTACACTTTATAGCTCACTTTATTCTAAAAAGAATCTAAAAGGCCTAGTTAGTATGCAACTTGAAGAACTAATATGCAAATCCTACTTTTTTTTAAAAAGGGAAAGTTAAATACTTATTTATAGGCTTCATTAGTTAAAAGCTTCTGTCTAAATTTTGTGAGCCACTGCTAATAAGCATCACCCTGTACAGTGTACCCCAGAAGCACAGCACCCACATTAATTAGTGGTAGCAATAATGACGCAGTGATCAGTGAGGTCGTGTTTAGGAGGCAAATGTTTGTCAGTCACTCCAGCAGCTCTCTTGGCATATGGAGGACAATATTGCATTGCTGTCGGCTCCCAGTTGTGGCCACCTCAGAACTGAAGGAAAGGGGCAGTCCAGGCTGATGAGAGAGCCGTATGGCACTGTGGAGTAGGGTCCTACTCCGTAGATTTTTCTGGAACTCAAGAATAAGAAAGTGTCTCCTCTTTTACCACTGGGTATCTTAATACAAATACTAAGGGGTGATTAAAAAGATGTAGTAAATGTTTTATATTTTTCTAAAGAATGTATTACAGCAAAAGACACATTGCCGTGAGTTTGCTTCGCCATGCTCCCCGACACTTTGAACACACTTATCCCATCGTGCTGGATGCTTTCTGAAGCAGCCTTGGACGTCCTTGTGCACGAGGAGCTCTGGTCATGCTGCCATGGCTCCTTGATGTCCCGACCTGATTGAAAGTGTTTCACTCTCATGGTCAGGTTAGCTGGGAGGAAGGGCCAGAAGTCACCAGATGCCTTGAGGAAGGTGGACGTGGATGTACCGTAACACTTGTATTTAACAGAAACTGCCACAAATGCAGTGTGTCCTTGACTGTAATAATTTTTATTAGAGTGTTATTATTCACCATATTGTGTGATTACATTATTTAATAAAAATAAGGTCATAGGAAATTTTTCTTTTCTTTACTGAGATGTGGAAAATAAATACATTGCAATGTCATTGAGATGTATAAATATCTGATTACAACCTTGGCACCTCAGCTGTCCCTGGAGTGCCCGATTTACAGAGGACTAGCAACGGGACGTTGTGGGAGACATCTAACTAGGAAAGGAGCAAAGACAAGACTCTTTTAAATTTTTTTCTTAACCTTAAACAACAACTTTATTTAAGAATCAGATTTTCTGTGAAAGTATTCTGAAAACAGTTTTTCCAGGATTACTCCATTGTAAGAAATCTATAGGCACATGGACTTGGGATTCAGTCCTGTGAGACAGCAAAGGCCGTGAAAAAGGAGAATGTGATGATAAATTTTTGTTTTAAGGTTTTAATTGTTTGAGCTCATTGGATTTCCACCAAATGCGAAGAAAGCAGGACTCACCCTCGGGCAGGATGCTAACACTTTTAGCCACATGAAGTGTCTGCAAGTGGGAGAGTGTCCTAGGCATCTTTAAATGGCTTTTCTGATACAAGAATCCCCAAATTCTTTCTGTCATTTCACTTTCCTCAGGTGGTATGGTTTCTGTCATTACGATGAGATACACATGACAGAATGGATCACCTTAATATTGCCCCGCCCCATGTACTGGTGATTGAACACAGGTCCTCAACATTGAGCTCCAAGCTCCGCCCTCAACCCTTTTAAAATTTTTCTGAGATACGAACTCACTACATTGCTAAATTGTCCAAGCTGGGCTTGAACTTGTGACACTCCTGCCTTAGGCTTCCACATAGTTGGGACAACGGGCATGCACCACCACACCAAAATCTTAATCACTTTAAAATGCATGATTTAGTAGTACTAAGTAGAATCACATTGTTGTACCATCTCAGGAACTTTTTCCTCTTGCAAAAATGAAACCCGACTCATGAAAGAAGGGCTCCTCATTTCCTGCTTCCCTCAGCCTTTGCTAACTAACATCACCCCACTTTCTGTCCCTAGGAGTCTGACTACCCAAATACTTCACAGGAGGGGAATCATACAGCATTCACTTTTGCATTTGGCTTATTTGCCTTAGCACAATGTCCTCAGAGTTCATCCACCGCATAGTATCTGAGAGGATTATTTTCATTTTTAAAGTGGAATAATTTTCTATTGTGTGTGCCCAATTTCTTCATGCAGTCATCCGCCAGGGGCGTCTGTGAATCATGCTGTTGTGAACACAGGCATACAAACATCTGTTCAAATCCCAATTTCAGTGTTTTTGGGCCTGGACACAGGAGGAGATTGCTGAGGCGTGCTATAGTTGCATGGTCATGTGGTAAGGAACTTCTGTACTTTCCCCCATAGCATCTGTGCTATTTTATACCCCTGCCACCAGTGTGCAGGGTTCCACCTCTCCCACTTCTTCGCCAGCACTTGTTACTATCTGGGTCTTTCGGAGAGTAGCTGTCCTAAGAGGCATGAGGTGACTGGCTCTGTCTGCATTTCAAGAAAAGGGGACAGGTGGCTGGTGACTGAGTAAACACAGCTGGAGCATCTTTTCTTTTCTTTCTTTTTTTTTTAATTTTTTTTTATTTTTTTGTCTTTTTGAGACAGGGTTTCACTATGCGGTTCAGACTGGCCTTAAACTCACTTTGTAGCTCAGGCTGGTCTCGAACTTACAACAATCCTCCTGCCTCAGCCTCCCGAGTGCTGGGATTACAGGCATGCGCCACCACGCCCGGCTTTCTTTTTTTTTGTAGCCAGCTCGGCTCACCCTGGGGGTGGGGCTGGCATGGCATGTGGTGCCCAGGATTGAACCTCAGTCCCCGTGCACTTGCCTAAGCTTGCCTAAGCAGGCACTTTAGCCCACTTAGCTATCTCGCCAGCCCTGGAAGATCTTTTCTGAAGCACAAGCTAAGTTACACTTAGTCCTCTGGCCAGGGCTCTCCATGGTTTCCCATCACCCTGGAGAAACAGCCGTGTCCCTGACCATGGTTGAGGCAAGACCACTGTTCCATCCCTGGGGCCTTGGCCCCGGATGCCCCTCTGTGATCTGCTTTCCTCACTTGCTCCACGGCTCACCCCTTTTCCACTCAGATCTCTGCCCAATGCCACCTCCTCCGGAGCACCTTCTCCTAGTCGTATCCCCGCTACGGAGACTTTTGATGTCAGTATCCTGCTTTTTTTCTTGTTCTATCTACACTACCTGAGTTAGTTTATGTCCTACTTGTGCTATCTGTTCCCAGAGTGAAGTGAAACTCCCTGATGTGTATTGTTTTACCCCTAACCCTGGCTCCAAGAGCAGCGCTAGCAGTGCGCCATCACTGGACACTGTGGGCATGATGAACGGGTCAGTGACTACATCAGAGCTTCAGCCACTGCCTGCAGCCACAGGAAGAACACATCACACCTCTTGGGTGCCCGAGGATGGGCGCCTGAGCTCTCCAGGGAGCAGGGACGACAGTACTCACATGAGTCTCCACATCGCCGGCTAGGATCTTGCTGTTCTGTAAAAACTCTGCCACGGTGCTGTTCATCAGCTTATCAAAGGCTTCCACAGAGGGCGCCACACCTTGGGAAGAGGGACATTTTGTTATTGTCTTGAAATTTATCCAAAGCCCAGGACCGTCTTGCATAGGCGATATGGACATTCGCTATCATCCCTGTCATTCCTATCAATTCCTCCACAAAGCCATTCCTTCAGCCAACCAATATTTACTTGGTGCTGCTGCCTGGCCCAGGCAGATGGGCAGATGGTTTCACCCACGTCACTGCATTTCTTTTTCCCCAAGCCCAGTGGAGAAACTCGATGTGCGGCAGGTGAAGAAACAGAGGTGCAAGCAGAGCAGGCGATGGGTGGCAGCCCGGCCAACAGGCAGACGGAGAGCCTGATCTGAGCTGGACTGGTCCAAAACCTCTACTCTCCTTCTGCCCCCATTGCCTGGGTGTAGAGTCTGTACCAACTGCACTGAGAGTCTAGGAACAACAAAAAAGCAGGCTTGGAGTGGCCAACCTACTGCAGAAGCTAGAGTGACAGTGGCCCAACCATGCTGCTGTGTTTCTTTCCCTGATTTTTAAATAACTGAAAAAATCAGTGTCCCTGACTACACGTCCCTAATATTGAGAACCTCAGCTCTATGGGTGAATAAGATCCAACCCAAAGCCTACCATGCCCTTTCTCTTATTGTACAGTTATCCAGGTTCATAAATCTATAGGATGAAGCTTTCCTCCTTGGCACTTTGTCCCACAGCTCAAAGGTGACAGAAACATTTTAGCTCTCTGCTCCTACTGGAAACTGAAGCCGAGTTATCCTAACCTTGAAACATGGTGTGTGCTAACTTCTGCATAAGTCCAAGGATTCTCTACGGACCCTTACAGAAGCAGACAGACAAACCTATTCATTGCTGTAGGACAGGCTGGAGAGGGCTCTGTTGACTATTCAAAGTGGGAGACATCTTTGGAAATGTGGCAAAAGCCTTTGCTGAGCAGATGGTAGATGGATAAAAAGAATTATTTCCCGATTTCTTTTCTTCACTGCTCTTAGTGTACCTCCTCCGGGCAGCCTTTAATGAATGATCTGTCCTGTCCCCAGCCGGCCAGCCTCCTTGGCGCACCTCTTAATCAAATCGCTTGTGGTTCTGAATAGTGATGTGCCTGGAGGATTAGGGCTGTGTGTAATTCACCTGGGATCTCCTAGCACAGTGCAAGAGTGGAGAATCATTTCTTCAACTGTTGGACTGAATGTACCTGGTGGTTGGGGTGGGGTGGGGATCCCTGCCTCATAATGCCGATGTCGTAAGGCGGTGTTTTGGTCTGTGTGCTCTATGCATGCTAATGGACTGTGTTCTTTCTAAAAGTTTCTTCGAAAGTAAGAGAAACTGATTTTAGTTTTACCTCATAGAAATGATGATGTTTATATTTAAGGTGAAATGTTGTTCTTAAGTATTTGTCAAAAATGGAATTTAGAAATCTACCCAAAGTTACTAATTAAGAAGAAATGGAAAGAGTGTTGTTCAGAATGAGTCAACATGTTTTAAAGAAGTATATCATTCACATACCTTATACATAAACGAATCCACTTAATAATTGCCCTGCCTCATTTAAAGTAGGATAAGAAATTGTCAGCTCCTTTGTTTCAGGCTTTGCTTTGAAATGATTTGCTGTATTAGAAAAATTTGTTGAAATATAAAATAAACTAATTATACATCTTCCAAATTTACTTAGTGTACCACTTTTCCCAGAAAAAAGTCTCCCTTTCATAAAGACAATAAAGTTCAATTTACTACCCTTCTGGATATGTGAGGCTCAAATTTATATTCATGAGTTTGTATTTGGTCAACAATGGGATGTGATTCTTTTGGCGGCTGGACCTTAACCTTCTGTGTGTACTGACAGGTTTTACATTTGTCCTCCACACTCTTTCAGGAATGTCTGTAGTCACCTGATGCCAATGGTATAATAAAACAAAGCTACGGAAAGGAACACGAAAATATTTTCTTACACAAAGGTTAGAAGTCTCCTATGCCAGCTGTACAGTTAATGAAAAGAGGCTTAAGCTGAAATCATAGAGGTGTCTCAGTCACTGGGGAAAAAGAAAACGTACAGGGCTCTGGCAGCGCTCCTTTAAGCAGCACCGCCTGTCAACTCATTCAAGACATTTTAGTTTTCATCGTGCTCAGGGGACAAAGACGTGGCCAGCACGTTTGCGCCTGCACAGTAATTTCTGTCCCCTGACACGCAGCAAGGCCCAGCTCCAACGTGCCCAGCGGGCACCACCGGAGTCTCTCCACGGAAGACAGTTTTGCCCTCCTCTTTCCCCCGGGCTCTCTCAGTACCTCCTCTCCCCACAGATAAAAACTAACAGGATTCAAAACATGTTGGATAAGGAGACCCATTAGGGACAAAAACTAGCGTCACCATATTAAATACACATCACCCTGCTGAATTTGAGTTTCAGGTAAGGGGTACATACATTCCAAGCCCCTAATTTGTTCTTTATCTGAAATTCAATTGTAACTGTTGTCCTGTATTTTTATTAGTTAAAGTGCAACCTCAGGCAAGGAGGAACTGGAAAAGTTATTGTAGGTGACTTGGAGAGCCTGCCATGGAAGGAACCCTTTCAAAGAAAGCATATTTATTTATTTTCTTTATTTAGTAGAGGGTCTAAAGGTCTCGCTACATAGATGGGACTCGTAGTGATCCTCCTGTTTCCAGCCTCCCACACTGGGATTACAGGCGCGCGCCCCCGCGCCGGGTCTCAGTGCCATCTCAGCGCGCCCCGGGTCGGGGCCGCCAGGACACGCGGGGATCGAACGCCGCTGTCTAAGCAGGCACTTTAGTCCGCTGAGCTGTCAGGCTGGCCTAGCATTTTTATTTTTATTTTTATTTAATTATTATTATTTTTTTTTTGGAAGCGGGGATTGAACTCAGGCCCTTGCGCTTGCCAGGGAAGTGGTGCTTATTCCATTGAGCCATCTCCCTGGCCCCTTACATTTTTATTTTTAAACAGACAGTTTTTAAAAAATTGCAGTTGGTATAAAGGCTGCAGTGGAAAGAGGGAATCTGGCTGGGAGAAGACAAGGGTAAGACCGTGCGGGGTGGCCCTGTGATGTCCATCCCGGGTGGCTTCACACTGGTCACAGCTTCCTTCAGGGACGTAAACAAAGGCTTGTACCCAAAAGTAAAAATCTATATTCGTTCCAATTTGCATTCTACTTGAGAGCACTTGCTTTCTCCCTGGTGATAAAATGACTTAGATAATGTATTTGGCCCCGGAGCATGGGAACAGCAGTCTACACACTAAAAGGAGAGAATAGTGACCCTGGGCGGCTGATTGTGCTCTTAAGGCACAAAGATGCGGGCGATTGTTCTGAGTTCTGGGGTAGAAAGCTTTTCTTTCTTTCTTTTTTTTTTTTCTTAATTGGTGCATAAAGTGTGCAGCATAGTTAGAAGAAAAGTAAGCTTAGTTTTTCTTTCTCCTTTCCAGAAACCTCTTGCCCCTAGCAGGAGCTGGAGGTTGGAGGGCCCAGTCCTGAGAGCTGCAGGAAGAGGACAAAGCTAAGGACGCACCCAGAGGCAGCTGCGCTTACCTCCGTTGACACCGTTGACCTCCTCGAAGCCTCCAGGGGGCCGGGACGCCTCTGCAGACAGCTGCTCCAGCCTGCAGACAGCCCGCTCCAGTCTCTCCACCAGGCCCTGCAGGTCTGCCATGCTGTGGGGACAAAGGCATAGAGGCCAGTGAGCCCCCGAGAGGGGCAGCAGGCAGAGGGACCACCTGCACAGCCTTGGCTGCCTGAAGACTGTTTCTACCCATGAGGAAAGGATGCAAAATTCAAGAGAACACAGTGCTTAGGACACACAAAAGAGGATGCCGTTGGGCTTATTTTCTACTAGATTCATTCACTTGCACGGAAGTGTCAGCATGAACATACATGACACAGGTATGCACTCCCTGTACGTGCCTGCCAGAGCCTGCTGGGGGGCTCCTGTTACCCATACGGTTTGTAGCCAGGACTCACCTCAGAGCCCGCACACAGAGGAACACTTGTCTTAGTACTGCCAACTCTTATTGTGCTCAAGAGAGGGAGCATGTTTTAATTATTTCCAGGAATTCTTCCTGCTAACATATAATCCCCCAGGGATTCTAATCCCACTAATAATTCTTATTTACTTAATTGTGTGACTCAAATAGCCCAGAGCAAGAGAGCTATATGCTTATGAAACTGCATTATTTAGCAGGTGGGGAGGAGGGGGGGTTGCCTATAAGTGCCAATTGTCATTATTAATGTGTTCAAATGTTTCTCTCTGTGTGTTTTTCTTTCTCTGTCTCTTTTTCTCTCTGTCTGTCTCTGTCTCTGTCTCTGTCTCTCTCTCTGAGCCTTCACACTAAGCTACAGTCTCAGGCCATTTACATTTTGTTCACTTTGAGAAAGGGTCACTGAGTCACCGAGTCACCCAGGCTAGCCTTAAACTTTTGATACTCCTTTTGAGCCTCCAACAGGGATAGGATTCTAGGTGTGTTTCATCAGGCTGCTCGGTTATTTTAAGTTAAAGTTGCTTTTGGAAGCTAGAAGTTTTTTATTTTTTAATTAATTAATTAATTCATTTGTTTGGTACAGGGTCTTGCTACACAGCTTGAACTCATAACGATCTTCCTGTTTCAGTCTCCAGAGCTGGGATTACAGGTGTGTGCCATTGCCTCCGGTTTTGGTGGCTGGCTCAGTGTGGGGTTGGATTGGCATGTGGTCCAAGGATTGAATCTGAGTCCTTGCGCTTGCCATGCAGGCACTTAGGCCATCAAGCTATCTCCCCAGCCTGAATGGTGGAAGTTTTAATTTAAAATACTGAAAATGATTATTTTCTTTTTGTAATGATTGGACCAGCACAGTTTGTGATGCTGGGGATTGAACCTTGGTCCCTGAGCTGCAGCTAAGCAGCCTCTTTAGTCCACTGAGCCATCTGGCTGGCCCTTGCCCAGGGTTGTTCTTTCTGGGATAAATAAGGAATGAGGCCCACTGAAATGCAACAGGAGGAGCACTGCAGCTGCCTCCTCTCCCTGCAAGGTGTGTCAGACTGGCTGTGTCCCTGCTGACTGTCAGACTGCGAATTTTGGACAGCCACACTGCATCTTTGTTCCAGGACTTCTGTGTTACCCTAACACAGTGTCAGGATGAGAGACAGTCATGGGAGATAGCCATAGAGCATGTGAGGGCTAAAGATTCCCCCAGGAAAAGTCCAGGCTCTGGCTAGAAGGATATGGGGTTCTGCGCTGTGCAGGTGGAGGCCAGGCCTGGCAGGTGTGGCTTTCAGAACATGGCGAGGGAGGGTCCAGCAGCCTGCTAGAGCCCCTGCCCTTCTGCCTACTTCCAGCCAAGACTGGTGGCCTGACGACACCCCAGGCACCAGTGTGAGCAGCGACAGGTCTTGGTTTGGACAGCTGCCATGGTCTGGGGTTGACAGATGGAGGGCTTCTTGAGGATAGGGGTACCTTGCAAGTCCACACACTGTAAAGCTGGGCAGACAGGACAGTGGCTTCCTGGGTTCCAAGACTGCATGCAGCTCCTGGAAGGGAACTACCCATTTAGAAATACAGAGGAGAAATGAAGTTTATCCACTGTTTTCTCCTTTAATTAATTTAATGTTATTTTATTTTATTTTGATGGTGGTTGACATTTGGAGGTTTTTTTAAAATCATATTTTCTTTTTTCTTTCTGGTCTCCACCTCCTTTTTTCTCCCTCTTTTAATTTTCTCTGTTTTTTATCTTTTTCCTTGTCTGCTCTTTTTTTTTTTTTTTTAAACCTTTATCTAATACTATTAATTTCCTTTTACTTTTTTTTGGTGGAAGTGGGGATTGAACTCAGGCTTTTGTGTTTGCCAGGGAAGCACTTATTCTACTGAGCTATCTCCCCAGCTCCTCTTCCTTTTACATTTTAATAGGATCCTTTATTTCATTTTTGTCATCTTCTCATCTTCTATTGCTGAACTATTTTTTCTTTTTTAAAACTGTATTTAGTACAGGGTCTATAGGGTCTCATCACACAGATTGGACTTGTAGTGATCCTACTGTTTGTAGCTTCCCAAGCACTGGGATTACAGGTTATGCTGCCACGCCCACTCAGTGACCACCTCAGTGTGCTCCAGGGGCAGAGCCCACAGGGCATGCTGGGGATGGAACCTTTGTCCCTGTCCCTACATCTGCCTAAGCAGGTGCTTTAGTCTGCTGAACTATCTGGCCAGCCCTTCCATTGCTTGATTTTTCAAATTTTAGTTTTTCATGCTTCCATTCCCCACACCCTCTATCCTTACTAGTAAAATCACCAAATTTTATGAATCTATAGATAGTTGCCTATCTTCTGTTACTGGTGAATGCTGTTCTATTGTTAGTGGAGGTAAAGTCATCCATTTTAACACATATTTACTATATGTCAGTGTTTGATCTGTCTCACTGTTTATACATAATCACAGATCTCTTTGCTATGGTTAAGGATGCTGCATTACTGGTTATGAGGCTAGGCCAATACGAAGCTTGTCTTTGATGCTACTGTTGCTGTTTTTAGTTCTGTGGGTATCATAGTTGTTGCTATTGATTCATTTTCCCTGTCTGCCAATACCTGGATCACCTTCATGACATTACTCATACTGCCAATTTCTAGACAACTGGATACAGAGACAAATACACTACAGCCTCTTCTCCCAAATAACCAGGTGGAGGTACCTTAGGACAGAGGCAAAGGCCTATATTGAATGATGTACATCTCTGTAAAGCAGACACTGAGTAAAGAGAACTCAACACAAGCAACAAAGTTTTCAACTACAATCAACCTGAAAGCCTTAGCACAGAAACAATGGTGCAAAAATTTTAGCCAATTGTCCCTCAGGCAAAGGACTTCTCTGTAGAACATATAAAGAATTAAAAAATAAAAATAAAATCCCCAGAAGGCAAAGGCCCAATCAAAAAATGGTATCTGAAATGAATATATGCTTCTCAGATGAAGAAATATAAATGGCAAATAAATATATGAAAAAGGTTTAACACCATTGATCACTGGAGGAATGCAAATTAAAACAATATTAAGATTCAATTTCACCCCAGAAAGAATGGCTGTCCTGGAGAAGTCAACCAATAACAAATGCTATGGGGAAAGCCTGTGGGGAAAATGAACCCATCTCTACTGTTGATGGGAGTGCAGAATGGTACAATCACTATGGAAATCAGTGTGGAGAATCCTTAAAATATTAGGACTGGAGATCCTATTCAAGCCAGCTATTCTCCTGGGGAGTAGTTCAAAATGAACTAAAACTATCATACCATAGTAATATACGTGCACCCATGTTTATAGCAGTGTAATTTATCATAGCTAAATCTTGGAAGTGACCCAAATTCCCATCACCTGAGGAATGGATAAAGAAAGATGTGGTATTTTTTTACACAATGGAACATTACTCAAGTATGAAAAAGATAAACTTGAGGCTTTTATAGGTAAATGAACACAGCTACAGAACCATAATCATAAATGAAATAAATTAGACTCATGTGTAAACATAGTATTGTCTCACGAGTGCAAGAACCTGCAAGAGTAATTAAAATCTGAAAAGCATAATAGAAACAAATAAAAACACAAGAAGACAAAGCAACAAAATGCTGCTCCAAACTCCCAACTTACTCAAAACCAATGAAGAGAGCACAGAGGGGGAGGAAATCAGAAGTCACGCAGTTGAATTATTTGAAAGGATAACAGAGAGATAACAAAATAGACTAATATGGTGCTTGGTCAATTCAAAAAAGATAAAACTAAGTAGATAATGGTTCTAATAAATGATCAGAGAAGCCACAGCAGACAGCAATAAAAAGCTATATGAGGTAAACAAAGCAAGGCAAAACAGGAATATCCAGCATAAAAATGAGTCCATGAAAAGATGCCAAATAGAAATTCAAGAGACTAAAACTTCTGTTGGAAGCCAGGGTGGAAGAACCAGCCAAGGTGAGGACAACATGTAGGAGCTGGAAGACAGGACTTGGTCAGCGATCAGTCACTGAAGGGGCACCTTAAACACAACAAGAGAACATGAACAGTGGATCAGCAGCTGCTAGATTATGCACAGAAGACCAATCTAGGATGAACTGGAATTAGTAAAAATCAGAAGCTAGCACAGGTGACCAAAAGCCTGTTTACAAAAGTAACAGCAGGAAACATTCCAAATGCAGGAAAAGAACTTAATTTACAGATAAGTAAGGCATGGACAATCTCCAAAGAGCCACAGCCAGAAAAGAACCATCCCTTATCACATCACAGTTAGAATCTCAGAAGTCCAACACAAGAGTAGAATCTTGGAAGTTGTTAGAGAGAAGCAATGAGTCACTGATAAGGGAAAGCCCATGAGGAACACAGGAGACTTCTCAACACACACCTGAATTCACCTGAAAGTGAATTCAGACCTTCAAGCCCCACCCCCATCTTCCAACCCAGGCTGATCACCTCACAAAGCTGTCTTTCAAAACTGATGGAGGAATAAGATATTGTAAGAGCATTTGAAGAAATGCATGACCTCCAAGCCAGTACTCCAAAATAATTCTCAAGGATATTCTAGAAAGAGGCAATGAAGCTAATAAAGCCAGAAGGTCCAATAGAATGTGTGCACCAGGTAGGATGAGCAGTTAACTAGAAGGGAAAGACAGGAAATCAGCAACAGTAAAATAATACTGTAAGAGGAACAAGTTGATATGTACAAGCAACAACCCTCAGTGCGAATGGTCTCAGTTCTCCAATCAAGGGACATAGACTGACAGAATGGATCCAGAAGCAAAATTCTCTGGTATGCTGAATATCTGATATGCATTAAACTCAGAAAGAAATTCACAGATGAAAAAAATCAGAGGATGGAAAATAATAGTAGAGATAGATAGTAGAAAGAGATAATTGTTCTAAATATATATGCGCTAAACAAAAAAAGGTAACAACATCACGGTTACATTGGGGAGATCACTACCACATTGCCACAGATAGCTCTAGATATCAACAAAGAAACATCAGAATTGAACAAAACCTTAAAAAAATAGATTTAGTAGATGAATATGGAGTGTTCCACTACTACTACTAGAATACACATTAGTCTCAATAGCACATTGAACTTTCGCTGAAATAGAATACATATAATCCAATAAAGTATACATAAGTAAATGCAAAAAGAGAAATTACACTATGCATGATATCAAATCACACAGCAAGGCAACTAGAACTCAGTGGCACAATAAGCCACAGAAGATACACAAACACATGGAAATTAAACAATACACTCCAAGTCACTGAAGAAAGCAAAGAAGAAATAAGTTCTTTGCATTAAAAAATAATAAGACACACTAGAACTTACGGAATGCAGTGAAAGCAGTTCTCAGGGGGAAGTTTATAGCTGTGAATGCTCATATCACAAAAACAGAGCATGCCCAAAGACATACTCAGGCAAGAACAACACAAATATACGGCTAGTACAAGGAAGGAAGATAATAAGGTAAGTGTAGAAATCAGTGAAATGGAAAATTGAAAAACAACACAAAGAATGAATAAGCCAAAGATCTGGTTCTTGAATGAATAAATGAAATGCATGATTTCCTCACCAATCTTGCAACAGAATGGAAAGAAAAGATGCAAATCAATGCAATTAAAAATGAGAAAGTAAAATCACAACAGAGATCACCAAAATCTAGAAAGTTGTTAAGAACTACATCACAAAAGCTGCTTGCCAGTAAATTGGAGACCTGAGAAGAAATGGGAATTCTTAACTATATATGAAATACCAAAACTGAACTGTGAAGTTTTAAAATCCCTGAACAATCCAATAACAGGCAATGGGATTAAAGAGGTAATAATAATAATTAAAAGATTCCATGAACTAAAAAAGAAAAAGCCCAGGTCCTGATGGATTCATTGCTGAATTTCACGAGAACTTTAGGCAAAAATCTAATACCAATAATCCTCAAACTCTTTCATGAAATTGAAAGGGAATGAGTATTACCAAAATCATTTTTGGAAGCTACCACAACCTTGATGCTAAAACCAGATAAAGATCCAACCAAAAAAGAAAACTGCAGAACAATCTCTTTATTACTATGCCTCTTCAATACAGTCCTCAAAACATTAGCCAAAGCAGTCAGACAAGAGAAAAGAGAAAAGACAAAAAAAAAAAAAAAAAAAAAAAAAAAAAAAAAAAAAAAAAAAAAAAAAAAAAAAAAAAAAAAAAAAAAAAAAAAAAAAAAAAAAAAAAAAAAAAAAAAAAAAAAAAAAAAAAAAAAAAAAAAAAAAAAAAAAAAAAAAAAAAAAAAAAAAAAAAAAAAAA